>JZLH01S0050969.1:11365-28489 GCA_001188425.1 Eucidaris tribuloides | reverse complement strand
TCAGGGTGAGGGGATAGAGGGTTCCTGGAATGGTGCACCAGGCCCCCCCTGGGGGCCCAGGGGGGCGGGGCCCATGAGGGCCCAAACTAGGTAAATTTCTAACCATAAGCCCATTTGTAACCAAACTTGGGTGGTAGATGCGTGACAGTGACCTCAATGTAATTTGGGGTCAAAGGTCACATATGTAGGTCAAAGGTCAAATGAAGTTAAATGTTTCTTATTTGGTTGTTATTGGCCCATTTGTGACTAACTTGGATGGTAAATGCTACATTTATAGTGACCTCAATGTTAAATTGGGGTCAAGGTCACATAAGTAGGTCAAAGGTCAAATCTTAAGATACTAGGGCGTGCCTAGTTTTTATAAAAATGGATGTCAGAATTTAATTAAACTTGGCAAAATCAGCTATACGTGTATGGCAAGGGGATGCAAAGTTTTCCAACTGGTACATTTGGCTACGTGAGTGCCTAGATATCAGGCTCCAAGGGCCAAAACTATACATATAGCTGAATGTTTTTTCTATGGGCACCATAGAGAGTTTGCGAGACCTCAGGTGAGCTCGTGCCCCCCGGGGCTCTTGTTTTCTTTACTTTTTTTTATTGATTACCTGCCATTATGGTATGTACATCAATAGGTTTATTTGGACTTGCAGGAAAAAGTATAACTAGAGTAAATTAAAACCAAGAAACTAGAAGAATTAATGCTTACAGAACATGTGAATTGTGGGAGGGGGGGGGGAATCTTTGTCCTATAGACATACAAAATTTTACAGGTTACCAAATTTATTTATTTGTTTAAATATATATTACGAAATGATACTCGGGCTTACTCAAATTTACAATTTTGAAATACACTCCGTTTTTCATACATTTACTCATTTTAAAGGAAATAAGCATTAACTTACTTCATTGGAGGATTGTCCCCAGACAACAGTTCTTCCGCGAGGCCGATAGTTGTCTCTATGGCAATGCACAGTCCGGTTATTGGTGTTCCTTGCCGAGAAGTGACGATCCGTGACCCATTAGCGAATTTCATCGTGTGTAACACTTGCTTGGCCTCCCGAAGAAATGGTTTCCATTTGTCTCTCGAGTGGGGACGTAATGGGGCCTTGTACCCCTTACCACCAGCACTTCGTGAATTGAGATGATCAAATAATCTTTATTTCAAGGTAAATATAGATAACATTGAATCTTTAGTACATTTAGCCTCGTAACATCACAAAGGAATAACTATTACAAAAAATGAATTGAATTTATTCTTTAAAGTACATGTAAATTAAACAGCAAATAAGTTACTACATATTTTCAAATAAGGCACTGAAAGCATGGAATGATGAATTCATACCTACCAACCAGTAAAATATTAGATTTTGTAAGATTTTCAATCATCTAAATCCACAATATATGAATTTGTCAAAAAAAAATTCTTGAAGAATGAGCAGTGTACTTATACTATATGAATTTGACACAGTAAGATTTTTACTTTCAATTTGCATTAAGAATAAGTTTTTTTTTTTATCTGTACCAGTAAGAATTTTTATGTCGTGAGTTGGCAAGTATGAAAATTTCATTTCTGCAATGTACTGTTAAAGCCCAAGTTTATTTTTTGGATTTTTTGTTATTTGAAAGCTTTATGCCCCCAAAATCATTACCCTGCAATAATAGATTCTGAATGTCTTTATTTTTTCTTAAAAAAAATTAATTAATGAAAAATCTCGAGGGGACCCACTGAAATTTTACATTATAGCATTCAAAGGGTTAAAAAGGCTTTAAGGTTATATGTGTTATACCTCATCTGAAAGAGCAGACTGAACTCTTTCAGATGAGGTATAACTTGCATAACCCTTTGGATGCTATAATGTAAAATATAGAGATTTTTTTATTAATTAATTATTTAAAAAAACACCAAGACAAAAAAAGGTTATATGGGCTTTAATACTACATTTCAAAATACAAGTAATGTTTTTGAAATCTTTTTAATAAACAAATTCATATTCTTTAGAAGTGTCTTGTAAATGATATTTGTAAATTAAAAAGGTGAATCATGCAACTCAATAAATTTGATAAAATTTTACACAAAGCTGAAATAAATATAATGAATTATTCCCAAAGAGGAGCAGATAGTAATTACTTGTCTATCATCAGTATCCAGGCAACAGAATCTTCGCTGCCACTGAATCCATTGTATCTAATGTTGGCCATGAACTGGATGCCTTTTGCGGTGGATGCACTCAGTGTCTGCACAGCCAGTTTCACCTAAAATGTAATATACATATATATGGCACAGGAAAATGAAAATAATCTCAAGGTCCAATATTTTGTTTGCACACTTTGTATAGTTCAAGATATCATTTTTTTCAGGTTATATCATAGTTATAAATTGTATTCTTTTATACAGGGTGGCCCAGAAAGAATGCTACGAGTATAATCAATAATTTCTTCACCATTATCGGCAAAATGTTATTAGTTCTTATTTCATTGGTTCGAACAATCTTTTTCCAATAAAATGATACCAACTTCATTGATTTTGAGTAAGGCGTTTTGATTCTAGGGCCAGTTTTCGGAGGCAATGCAATTTCCCAAATTTGCCAATTTTTCAACAGTGGCGGTCATTGTAACGCAGTGATATTGTGGCCTCTGAGCTTGCCATACTTGAAAAACCGCAATGACAAAGGACTGGAAGACGTTGCGAGCTATGTCTCTATTGAAGAAATTAGCGATCATACTCGTACCATTCTTTCTGGGCCACCCTGTATATCACATAGAAGGTGACAGATACATTATTTTTCCTGATTTTTAGCTCACCTGAGCCAAAGGCTCAAGTGAGCTATTGCGATCGCCTTTTTGCCCGTCGTGCGTCGTGAGTAAACTTTTACACATTTTCAGCTTCTTCCAAATGCGTGATTGGATTTGGCCCAAACTTGACAGGAATGATCCTTAGGGGGTAGGGATTGAAGGGTCCTCAACTGGTCCACCTGCCCCCCGGGGGGCCCAGGGGCAGGGCCTTAAAGGGCCAAAAGTAGGTAATTTTCAAACATCTTCTTCTCTAGATCCAGAAATAGTTTTTGTCCCCTCTTTGGTCCCATGTCGTTTTTCCATTCAAAGTCTACCGATTAGTATAATTGAAAATAAAAATGACTTTGTAACTCCTGAACAGCAATACGAGTTATAAAATGGTATATTCTTCTGTGAAAGCATACATCCATTTAAAAAGTGATAATTTCAAGGTACGAAAAAATGAAAATTGATGCAATGCATTTGAGATTATTGATATTGCTTTTTTTCATTCATGACTCTTGACATTTAAAACTGTGGTTTGTATATAAGTATGATCTGAAAATTTAATCATTTCAATTTGTAAAATCTTTTACATGTAATGTTTGAACTGATTTTTAATGTTTACATTAAACAATGGCAAATATCACCTTCATCTTCTGCTTGGTGAAGTTGACGTGATCGCTCTGTAATTTGTTGCCTGCACGAAGACCTTCCTTCTTCTGGGCTTCTTCCAATAGCTGGATGTATTTCCACTCAACCTGAGTACAAGCATATTAAAATTTCACCGAAGAAATTAGAATATTTGTGTATTTATAAAATTATACTCTACTTACAAACTCTTCTGGGACAGAATCATGCGAAACTACAGTATGGGCCAATTATGAGGAATTTTAGAGTGATTTATTTACCTGTTAGTATGAAGGATTTTATTCAATCCTTAGGTATTTCATTTTCTTTGACAGCATCTTTTCATGAAATTTGGTTTTGATTATTAATTTCTTTGTTGTAAAAATGGATTATGTGCTATACTTTTTCTGGATTTTCATTAAATAATAAATATGACGAGTCTTTTATCCATTAATAGGTATGAGACTGTACGTGTTATATATATATATATATATATATATATATATATATACACACATACATTATGGAGAATGAGATTTAATCATAGTATTTTTTTATGTTTTTGAAACATAATTTGCTTTTTAATTTTAAGAAAAAGTTGGAATTTCGTAATCAATTCTAAAATATAGATTATCTTGTGATTAGGAATTTTGCAAATGTTACTCTAATAAAGTATCTTACCTTCTTTGTTTCATTGTAGATGAGCACCTTCTTATCTGCCAGGAGATTTCTGAGCAGTTTCACGTTGTGAACAACATCTGGCATGTACCTGATGGTTGCCCCTGAGGATGGATGGGGAAAATTCCCCCTTAATGCGTCTGCGTGTAATGAGCATCCGAGGTGGACGGCCATCGTCTTATTCACTGCGGCTCCGTCACAGGTGAGGGCCACCACTTTTATGCCACTCTCATGTAGTAGAGTGAGACACTCTTTGACAAGTCCAGCCTGGCACTCTCCACTCATTCTCTTCATTAGAAAGTATCCTACTGGAACCCGCATGTGGGCATTCAAAGAGACAATCATGAAAACTAATGCCTGGTTTGCTACCTCAGGATTTTCGTCTTCTTTTGTTTTACTGTCACCGAAGTCCTCATAACCAACATTACAGTCCTTTGCCTTGTCATATGATACCTGGCTCTTTATCATCATTCCATCTATCATCAATGTCCAGAATAGATTGCGATTAAATCTTTCTTGCATGATTTTGGTTGCTTCTATTGCTTCACTGGTAAACCCAGGCTCGCCATTGACTGTACGCAGTAACTTGCGTAGGGATTCTATGCACGGAAGAGCGAAGATCGTCCTAATGAAGTTGTAGCACTTTGGGCTATAGTAGTGCATTGTAAGGGCAAGTTGTTTTAACTCTTCACTGTAGCGTCGACCACGTCCTTTCTTCGAATTTTCAAGGTGACTCTTCAAAATTTCGTACGCCTTTCCATCAAAACTGCGTTGCAGCTCTTCGATGTTTGGATCCTTCATCCCATTCTTTTTCAATTGCTGTACTAATTCCTGAAAGTATTAGGTTTTTAAAAAACAAATTAAGAAACATAATTAGTCACAAATCAAGAAGTTAGCTATTAGTACAATAAGTTAAATGCAACGTCTAACCTGATGTCAAGTTGGATTTAATAAAAGCAGAACAATGAGAGAAATATTTTAATGAAAGTTTGGCGAAAATATACCAAGGAGTAGAGAAGTTACGAAGTTTCAAAAGTTTTAATTTACGTCACATACAAGCAGCTCCCCGTGTAATGTAATATTAATTCAATAAATCTCATTCTTTTTATGCCTCCGCAACGAAGTTGCCGCAGGCATTATGTTTTCGGGTTCTCCGTCCGTACGTGCGTCCGTCCGTCCGTTACCGGTTCTCATTACTGCGATAAGTTAAGAACCGCTGATGAGATTTTAATGTAACTAGGATCAAGTATGTACTATGGGTCAACAATGAAATGATTAGATTTTGGAACTTAAAGTTTAAAGGTCAAAGGTCACCGGGCCTAAATATGTCTGATTTGGGCTGGTTACCGCGATAATTTGAGAATGACCAATCAAATTTTGATATAAGTTGGGTGACGTATGTATTATGATGAAACAATAAACTTATTAGATTTTGGTGGTCAAAGGTCAAAGGTCAAAGGTCACAAGGCTCCATACTCAATGACTTTACCATGATAACATGAGAACGGCTTATTGGATATTGATGTAACTTGGGTGAAGTAAGTGTTATGAGGCACCAATGAACTGATCATATTTTGGGGTTAAAAGGTCAAAGGTCAAAGGTAACGAGGCCCCATACGCCATGTCTTTACCATGATAACTTGAGAACGACTTGTCAGATATTGATGTAACTTGGGTGAAGTGCGTATTATGGAGCATTGATGAGATTGCAGAGTTGAACGGTCAAAGGTCACAATGCCCCAAACATTTCAAATTTGGAATTGTAAGGGGGTGCGGAGGCATACACCATTGGCTGCGCGCTGCCGAATTGCTCTAGTTTTAAACACATAAAAAAGTAACTACCCCCCTTTTCTTTCTTACTTAAAAGAATTACTATGAAACTAATTTCGTGGTAGTATCCATGATTGCAAAACATCACAAAGATATAAAGAAAAAAAGGTAACATTTCTTAAAATATGTAAAGGTAAGTGACATGATGGGGTATTCCTAAACTTCAGGTGAAAACTATTCTAGAATCAAGTACACTATGCAGGGAAAAATTTGAGTCAAAAATTGACTCAATTTAAAATAATGAACATCAGTATGTCTTGTAACAGACAAATTTGTAGTGTAACTTGGTATGTGGATTAATTCTGTTGTGCCCTGATAAAATTGAACTGCTTGCCTGTTCCTGCTTGATTCTCCTAAAGTAAACAAACTCAAGACAAATCCTTCCAGCCAGGAGATCCACTCCAGCTGGTGTATATTTGGTTTACTTTTTGGGGGTTTAGACACTCTTTATAGCACTCTTGTCAAATCCATCTGAATAGAATATGGATTCAAAATAAATTTCTCATGTATTTCTTTGCTTTTACGTATTTTTTTAATATTTCTTTTTCTTTCAATTTTTTAAATTGTTTTTTAAATGAAATTCATCCTGGATACTTTTGCGATCATAAATAGGATAAAAGTAATTAATTCAAATCAGTAAAAGTAAAAATAATCTCACATTTGTGATTTTGGGCTGAAAACACAATTTGCATTGAAATTACACTTGATTTCATGTTTTTGAGTTATTTTAGGTGTGACATGTCATTGTGAGTATGACAAATTACGTAATTTTGGAACCGCCTATTGGGACATCGCAAAATAAATCTCAAAAGATGTCGAAGATTCGAAAGAAAGGGGTTTTAAAATTTCAACTTGGTATGTTACCTCCATACTGGTGATCATCTTTGCTTGCATGTGGCACTTCCTTTGGGTCTTCCGTATTTTATTTTTAAGTCCTTGTAGAACTTTTTCCAATTTGCGTTTTGTACTAGTCGGACTCTGGCACGTGGCGTATGAATGATCATGGCGAATCTGTTGAGTATCATGTGCTTGTTTTTTTGACTGCAGTGGAGAAATAAAAATAAAATAAAATAAAGAGATGAGAGGTTTGTTTAATATTTTGCTTAAAATTAAAGTTAGGAATGCTCATGTGTAATAATAATTTGCTAAATATGTGCAAAAAAAAAGGTAATTAATTTCTAAAAATCAAATCAGTCAGTTGAATGTTAACCCGTTGACTACGAGATTCTGTAAATCACCATAGACTTTGTACAGAGCCCATCCGGTTCCCGTAAGCAACGGGTTAAGGGTCCGAGATCAATGACATTTTTTTGTAAAAAAACATTATCTAATTGAAACTGAACAGTTAGGAAAGCTCATTAGTGATATGATTTGGCAAAGACATGTGAAAACCAAAGGCTTAATTTTTACGTTAAAGGTCAAAGTCAAGGTCAAAGTATGTGACAGAAACTGTTTTGGCATGGCAACAACATATTGTTTAAAAAAATTCAAGTAAAAATTTTGCGAATCAAAATATTTTATCAGTTTTCTCACATTGGGCTTGAGGCGAAGATATGCAAGACACATTTTTGCATCTGTCGGAAACTGCCTTGCCGTGGTGAAAGCGTAATGGCAATAAAGCAGGTATGTGATGGGGCAGGGGTATTTATCACCTTAGGGATATTTCTAGTATTTCTGGTCCCGCTGAATTAAGTTTGCAAGGAGACTATTTATGTGAATTTGATAACACTGTAATACTACTTTTATATTTCACAGTTTTTGGCTATGAATCGACATGAAATCACCCTCCTGTAAAATCACATCTCATTCAAGCAGATTGGAAGTTTCAAACAAATTTAATCCTAAAAAATGAGATTTCATCAAAATTGTGGGCATTTTGGATGCCATTTTGGACTTGGGAGGTGTTCACAATAATTTTTTTAAGATAGACCTCTGGAATATTGTTTGTTATGCTTCAAGATTGAAAATAAGCACAGTCAATTTAGTTTGTACTGATGGGTTAAATTAAATAAAATCAAAAAATTAGCATGATTTTCAGTTTTGGCCCTCCGTTTACGAGCATGGCTTTAATAGTGGTAATCTAATCTCATGCCCAATGGAGTTAGTAAATTTTGCGTTTCCCTCTTTCCTGTTTTCTAATGTTTTCTAATTGAGTTTGTGTTATTCGTTCCATTAAGAAGTGTAAATCTATTGTAATTATTCGGGTGGGGGGGGGAGGAGGGGAGGGGAGGGGGCGGGCAGAATTTCAGGCAAAATACACATACACATACAGTACACAAATATAAAACACATACATGTACATGTCCACTCTTACACAAACACACCTAAGAAAACACACACAGTCAAACAAACATACATGCATAACTGTGCACAATTAAAATCAAATAAAACATGCACTATCACTAACACACTTGCAATTTGTGTTACATATGAAGGTTAAAGTGATAAGCTAACATTGTGGAGCTTCAATTTAAAAATTGTTTAACTTTGATATCAGAGCTACATGGGTCAATCCACGTCAAATCAACCAATTTTCAGACAATTTGTCACCTGACCCCCTTCAATTTTGTTTAAAAGTCACACCAAATGTTCCCCCAAGTGTCTGACGGAAAATTCTGAAATATTTTGGCCCGAGGTCATACGGTTGCTAAGATATGGCCACGCCTAGCAACCAATGCACACTCAAACAATTGGGCTTTAACAAATTAAGCAATATTTGATGAGCTGCAGTAGCTAGAGTAGACAAGCTGGAATATTCATTGTCTGGAAATGGAAAGAACTTCATGCCTTTTACAAGAAAAATATATTCTCACTCAGATTTGACCTTTGGCTAGTGCACAGGATGTCACCAAAAATTGCCTTAAGAGTCAAGATCAAGTTTTTTGGAGCATGTTTGGAGGTTCATAGCTACAACATTTAAAATAGCTTTGGACCAAATATGATGTCCACTGAAAGACCTTCACTTGCTTAATACACCTACCCAAACTCAGCGTGATTGTGCAAGTCGTTTTCACACAGTGCACACCCGAATTTTCACTTTTTCCAAAATCAACCAAGTTCAAGGTCATTTTTCACCCTTGTCCCACCTAGTAGCAACCCCAATTTTTGTGTATTGGTAGACATTTATCTATATTTTCATGGGTCACCGAAGAAATTTTGCTACCAAAATGTTTAATGCCTAATTAACACTGTCGAAAATGTCTGAGAAAACCATGAAATTGATAGTCTGTGTTCTAGACTATTCTTTGTTTTTCTCCTTAGAGCAACAGTATGGAAGCTTAGACTAGATTGTAGTCTAGAAATTCAAAATATATGGTAGCAAACTCACAGTTCATGATAACTCTGCCTTGAGAATAAAGTTTGGGTCTGGTTGGGGTAAGGTAAATAAAAAAAGCAGTCTGTGAACAAGGCTATTGACTCAATTTCATAGTCTTAGTGCAAAGACTTTCCTTTTTATTTCCCTTCCCCCTTAATTGACCAAAGTTTATTCCTTGACCAGAGTGACGTGTATGTGACTTTGCTACCATGTAGTCTAAATTTCTAGACTCAAATCTAGTCTAAGCTTCTACAATGATGCTCTAAGTAGAAAAACAAAGAAACATTTGTTGTTATTGTAGAAACTTATTCTTGAATAGCAATTCCCTCTGCATCTATGACACTTTTAAAAACTGTATGATAGTGGAGTTTCCTGTTCCTGATTGAGATTTGTCAAGCTCTTCTTCGGCAACAAGTTGTCATTCTTTTTCCTCTGATCTGGGGTCTTTCGTTGGTACATGTATTGGTGAAACACCTGATATGGCTATACAGGCAAATTCTTGACTAGCAATCCCGCTTTATGTGAAAGGTCGTATTAAATCCTACGTCCTGAGGGTGGTGGAGATGTTATTATTATCCCCTTGCCCGATGAAGTTATAGATTGATATAGTAATGCCAACGTCCATCTGTCTGGCCATAACATTGGTTTCTGTTTGATAACTGAGTAATGTTTGATTGACATTGTATTGTTTCTCGTTGATTGTATATATACTCAGAGCTGCGAACTAATATGTTTTAATGATATATAGTATGTTTTGTCATCATTAAAAGTAACAAAATATGATATTAAAGATACTGAATGTTTTTTTGTAGATTTGATAGGCATGCCTTATATGGGTTATTAACCAAGTTTTGGAACAAAATAAGTTATTTGCCTTCAAAATATGATTTCTACTGTGTAGAGATATGTTTCTGTATACCAGGGTTTTCTTGCTCTTCCCTCATTAACCTGACGACGGCTAGAGCATTCTGACCGGAACGTGGAGTTTTCTAACGTACATGGTTGTACCGTAAGCCTCTCATTGAATTTTGAATTTCGCCATGTAAATATTTAAGTCTTATAACTCTAGTGGTGTTTTATGGATTCTGATTAGATATGGTGTTTATGTACACAACACCAAAAAAATAGCTCAATTCTGATTTTTTTTTTTTGGGGGGGGGTATTTGTTTTGAAGGTAAATAGTACTAAAATACAGCCATAGTATATTACCAAAAGAACAAGAGAATAGAAGCTTGAAGAAGGAGGTTGGCAGGTTTGTGAAATGTATGAACAGCCTACCTTCAAATTTTAGAAGTCAGAAAATTTTCCATATATTAGATAGACATCCTTGATCTCCATAATTTAACCAATATTTAATGTTTCCCTACCTACTGTACTTTGTTACTGAAACATGTTGGATGAAATGTCATTATTAAGGGAAATATATATGATCTCAAGAGAGGATATTTAAAATCTGATTGTCAAAAGGTTGTATAAAAATGTTTCTGGTTTTAACAATACATGTATGAGCCACATGATTTCCCATGCTACCAGTGGCTCTGATATGGTCTAAAATTGAACCCCTGAAAAAATTACAGTTTGAAATGATAATCATTGAGAGACCATTCTAGCTTCCCCCCTATAGACATCTTGGTTGTGCCTAATTGGCTCACTCATGTATCTTGGTGGGGAAACCATTATTAGTGACAAGCCATTACTAACTCAAACTGTTTCACTCACCCCTCACCCACTATATCATCGTATTGATTTGTTTATCTGCAGAGTTTCAGGAGACAATTTGAACAGAAAGGACTGTCCAGGGGAACAGTAGATGTGCTCTCGGCAGCTTGGCGTGAGGGAACTAAGAAACAATATGCATCATATGTGAAACAGTGGAAGGAATTTTGTCAAAGAAGACATCTAAACTACATGGTCCAAGATGTGGATAACGTACTCGAGTTCTTATCATTTTTGTTTCACAACAAAAACCTGTCTTATACAGCCATTAATAAGGCACGGTGTGCCTTGTCATCATTTTGTGTTATCGGAAACGATCATACCACAATTGGTTTGCATCCCCTAGTCTCCCATCCCAATAATTGGGTAGTAGATGCGTAACAGGGACCTCAATGTTATTTGGGGGTCAAAGGTCGCATATGTAGGTCAAAGGTCAAAGGAAGTCAAATTTCTTCTTTGGTTGGTATTGGCCTTCTTCTCTAGATCCAGAAATAGTTAAGTTGAGCCACTTAGTGTGTAGATACCTCTATATGTGCTGAAGTAATGTTCCTCATGACAATGCTGAGGGGGTAGGGCCCTATAGGAATAACTCACATTCACATCAATGGATTGAAACCAAACTTGGTGGGAATTATCGTCAGGGGGAGTCGAAAGAGTATTCGTGGTATGGTACATCAGGGGCGTGCTCATAAGGGCCTCAAACTAGATAACTTTCTAACCACAAAGCATGTTGTAACCAAGCTGGATGGTAGTAGCGTACAGAGACCTTCAAGTTATTTGGAGTCAAGGTACATAATAGGGTCAAAGTCAAATGTAAGAATACAGGGCGTGCCGTTTTTATAAAAAGATGTTAGAATTAACTTCAACTTGACAAAAGACTATATGGCAAGGGGATCAATTATTTCAACTGTTCCTCATTGCTACGTTGGTGCCTAGATATTCTAGGCTCAAGGGCCAAACTATATGTATAAGTGATGTTTTTCTATGGGTGCCATAGAGAGTTTGCGAGACCTCAGGTGAGCGTCGTGCCCCCCGGGGCTCTTGTTTCTATTTCTATATGAAAGGTAAATATAGTTATGACTTATTACATGAATGTCAGTTGTTAAGGGGAAAAGGTAATTTCAGCATTTTGCATGTTACGGTTAAGTTTTTTCCATAGCAATCACGAACATGTGAGGATGATATTGATCCATAAGAGGGTGCTAGACATTCAAAAAATATGTTCATTTGACCTGTTGGTCAATATAATCAGCAGGTAAAATGTAACATTTACGATCCTCACAAACTGTATCTTGACGAGCTGTGGACAATTCACATCTTCACAACTGCAGACCTGCCAACCAGTACGATTTTTCCAATGCAGTTCTTTCGTTGTTACATTTCTAGGCGTTGCCTTCAACAACAAGAACTTTAATTATAAGAATAGAACATCAATGACCAAAATAAATGAAACTGAATGACTTGGTTAACACAGTGATTTTAATACAATGCCCAAATTGTTATGGAAATGACGTGTTTACATTCACTGGTGAGTGACCGAACAAAAGTTTTTTTTTCTCATAAGAAAACCTTTGTTTAGCTGTTTCAGATATTTTTATCATTTAAACTCGAAACTCGTAATTTCTTCTTTTTTTTCATTTTGTTACCTTTTTATTGTTTACCGTAACGCCTAATAACTGTTATAAGACCAGAAATGCCCTGGAAAAATCTTACTGATTGACAGGTATGAAACTGTATAAACCATCTAAATGACTTCTTTTATGCCTCCGCAACGTAGTTGGCGGAGGCATTATGTTTTCGGGTTGTGCATCCATGTGTCCGTCCTTCCATCCTTCCATCCTTCCATCTGTCCGTCCGTCTGTCTGTTACCAGATCTCGTTACTGCGATAACTTAAGAACCGCTGATCAGATTTTGATGTAACTAGAACCAAGTATGTACTATGAGGCAATGATGAACTGATTAAATTTTGGAGCTAAAAGGTTGAAGGTCACAGGGCCCAAACCGTCTTATTTTTGCTTTTTACTGTGATAACTTGAGAATGACTGGTCAGATTTTAATGTAAATTGGGTTGTAGTGGTGTCTGCGGAGACATACCCATCGACTGCGCACAGTCGAACTGCTCTAGTTTAATTTGTCAATGTGATAATTCAGTTAGTGTACATATTTATTTTGATATATATGTAGAAATTTATCAGAGTATGTTAAATAAATTAGATACTACACAAAAAGTAAGTTTCCCCATGTTCAAAATACCATAACTTTTTAATGACAAAAGTTTTAGCGAAATAACTTGGCAGGAACCTTTCCACACTCCTTGACTAACCTCTGTGTGAAGATTAATCCGTCAAGCCATGCATGAGTGAGCATGAATTAAAGGCAAAAATGTCACTTTTCAAAAGTCCAAGGAGTCATCTTATACCAAAATAATGGTAAATAATTGTATTGTTTTGCTTTATTTATAAAGTGTGCTCACTGACCCCTGACATGGTTACAATCTCTAATGTCCATACAACGTGTAAAGATACACTTTGCTGATAAATATCGGATTTCAATTTGTTCAATAAATTTAATGGATTTTACAAGTAAAAAACCTGAGGATGGATGGAAATTGTTAAATTGAGCTCACTGAAGCGTAAATATGCGAAAAGTGCCAAAAGAATTATTAGGGGGTCAAACGATAGCTGATTAACATGAATAGTGCTTAATCATTCAACAGAAATAGAATTTATCAAAATTCTGCATCACAAATCCCTCAAAATGTCCCTTGTGACTTTTGAAAAGTGACATTTTTGCCTTTATTACGTGCTCACTCATGCATGACTTGACGGATCAATCACATTTTCACACATAAGTTAGTCAATGATTGCAGAAACACTCCTGCCAAATTATTCTGCTCAAGAACAATTTTGTTCAAAAGTTATAGAATTTTCAAAAAGGGGGAACTTATTTTTTGTGTAGTGTTCATATGTATCATTGTCAAAATCAAATAATACTCGGCCTATCTTTCATTGGTTGGTACTCGTAACTTTAGGCATCAGATAAGTTAGTCAATGAGTGCAGAAACACTCCTGCCAAATTATTCTGCTCAAAACCATTTCGTTAAAAAATTATGGAATTTTCAATAGGGGGAACTTTTTTTGGTGTAGTGTTCATATGTATCATGTCCAAAATCAAACGATACTCAGCCTATCTTTCATTGGTTGGTACTCGTAACTTTAGGCATCAGATAAGTGTGTAAATAATTCAAATACAATTAATATTTATAATGTTTTTAATTTTTAATAAAAAGTTATAATGGTATCTAAAGCTGGTGGATTTTTATGAAATCAATTTTCCCAGCACCCATGTGTTATCTGTTATTTTTGTGTAGACAACTTTAATTAACATCATTGTAAGGATGTGTTTTATCATTTAGGGTTCAATACTAGCACAGGGCAAGTACACTGTAATATTTTTAAGTCAGGCAAGTAAAAACTAAAAATGTTGACTTTACTTGCCCAATCTTTTGATCATGAAGTGAGCAAAATATGTCCAAAAATATTAACAGAAACAAATAAAACATGTTTATAATTTTGTGTTTAGTTGAAGGGTAATGACACATTTGGGAGAAAAAAATGCATCTATAACCTTTGGAACAATTTTCATTACCCCTAGAATCAATAACAAAATTCCACATTGACAGTAAGAAAGGAATTTTTGAGAAAGAAATGATTACTAATGTTCTATTTTTTTTTTTTTTTTTGGGGGGGGGGGGGTCAAGTAAGTTTTCTTTTGGGCAAGTAAAAATCTGAAAGTGATAATTTTAATTGCCCAAAGAGCAATTTACTAAAAAAGAGTTAGTGTGGAGCCCCAGGATAATATCCTTATCCTTGTAGATAACATGTTCATAACTCTATATTGAAAACAAAGTGATAAATAGTTTGAAATCTATAAATCAGCATGAATTGATTGTGTATACTTGTGTGTTGACAGAACTTTATATACACTGCCTTGGGATTGTATATGGACAGACCAGTTTTCCTGCCATTTATTCTTAATGTCAGTTATAGGTTACAAAGTAAACATAAAGGGGGGGGGAGTAAAAATACTTGAAATTACAGGAGTAGTGTATAAAAAATAAAATATTGAAACAAATTTTTGGAAAAACCATCATCGATTCATGGAGTATATTTAAAATGTTCATCACAATATGTCATGTTGTTTAATAAAATTATTGCTGAATCACTACCCTGCTCAGGCATTTACAAGTTATTTTTTTTTATGACATATGGATAAAGGTAATCCCTCAAAATCAACAAGCATAAAAGTTACTCATTTTAACAAAAATTTATGAAACTATTACAAAAAAATGTAAATCTTTCAAGGTATTTCAAAGTCAGTCAGCCTGGACATTATGTAAACATTGCGGAAGATGATTCCATTGTTGACAAATCTTTTGCCTTGTTTTCAAGATTCACCTTTCACAGAACAAGGTGGCAGCATACATGTAGCACTCATTTCCTTTTGATGCAGATGATTCAGATGTTAAATCTTCCACATTTTGATACATACATCTTGTCTGTTACTAGACTTGAAAAATTGCTTTTCAAATTTCAGAGACTCTTTTAAAACCTTCAGTAAGCTCAATGAGTGTGCTTCAAACTTGAGTTTAAAACATTGTTCTAAAAGTAGGATCGTAGTACTGCGCAAACAGTCTTGAAATGAACGATGTGTGCAAAATATATCTGGAACCAACTGCTATGACTATGAGTGCAGGTTGCTATTTTAGCTTCTTTAGCAGTTTTCTTGACAGTTAAATGCTAAAGAACTGCTATCATAGCATTTATTTGGGGTAAGGGCATACATAGAAAATTTACTGTTGATCCCGGTCTTTATTTACTTTTTTTGCCTCCGCAACGAAGTTGCCAGAGGCGTTATGTTTTCGGGTTGTCCGTCCGTGCGTGTGTCCGTCCGTCCGTCTGTCTGTCCGTCCGTTACCGGATCTCTTTACCGCGATAACTTGAGAACCCTCGATCGGATTTTGATGTAACTAGGACCAAGTATGTACTATGAGCCAACAATGAACTGATTAGATTTTAGAGCTGAAAGGTCAAAGGTCACCGGGCCTTAAATATGTCTGATTTGGGCTCGATAACTTGAGAACGGCTGGTCGGATTGTCATGTAACTTGGGTGAAGTATGTGTTATGAGACCCCCAATGAACTGATTAGATTTTGGAGCTGAAAGGTCAAAGGTCAAAGGTAACGGGGCCTAAAATATGTCTGATTTGGGCTCGTTACCACGTTAACCTGAGAGCGGCTGGTCGGATTGTCATGTAACTTGGGTGAAGCATGTATTATGAGGCACCAATGAACTGATTAGATTTTAAAGCTGAAAAGTCAAAGGTCACCGGGCCTAAAATATGTCTGATACGGTGTCGTTACCGCGATAACTTGAACAGCCAGTTGGATTTTCATGTAACGTGTGTGAAGTATGTATTAGGAGGCGCCAAAAAACTGATTAGATTTTGGAGCTGAAAGATCAAAGGTCAAAGGTCTCCGAGCCTTAAATATGTCTGATTTGGGCTCGTTACTGTGATAACTTGAGTATGACTTTTATTTCCAATTTTGATGTAACTTTGGAGAAGTATCTAATAAGGCACCATTTTACGGATTCGATTTTGGAGTTAAAAGGTCGGAGGTCGCAATGCCTCATGTTCGAATTGAGCTCATTGTCACGTTAATTTAAGAACTGCTTAAATTGAATTTACTGTAACTTGGTCAAGGATCACATAGGCTTATGCTTATTCATCTAGTTGGTCTTGCTACTATGGCAACTTGAAGCTTTTCAAATTACATCAATTGGATGGGAGTGCAGACTGCGGAGGCATACCCATAGACTGCGCGCAGTCGAACTGCTCTATTTTTTTTTCAATTTAATGATTTTTGTTGATTGAAAATTTAATGTAGTTTATCTAATGTACATTTATAGGTTGAAATATTTTACAAATATTCCATGTCTTCCTTCTGGGAATGGTGTAAAAAGTAAACCTTTTGAAGTGTGTTAAACAAGTGATATAGTGTTATCAGGATTGATATACTTTAACCCTAAAAAGGCTGGGGGGGGGCGGAATCGCCCCCCCCCCCAGACGTTTTGCGCAAAATGTCGGCGACGCGCGAAGCAGTTGCCACGGGGTTTCATGA
>JZLH01S0050968.1:30351-40361 GCA_001188425.1 Eucidaris tribuloides | reverse complement strand
AATTCATGTATTTCTCCTTAATCTAGTAAAATTAAGCAATGGCAAGCCCAAATTTTACACAAACTAATGATGTTAGAGTGATTACTGCAAAAAATATTGTTTGAATTGTATGAATAAACACAACAAAAAAGTTAACTCCCCTTTTCAAATTCCATAAGTTTTTTAAAGAACCGGCTTGAGCAAATAATTTTTTGTTTTTTTTTTTTTTCTGACAGGCGTGTTTCTGCACTAATTGACTAACTTCTGTGAGAAAATGTGATTGATACGGTCAAATACTACGCATGAGTGAGGCACATATTAAAGCAAAAGTCACATTTCAACAGTTCACAAGGGTCATTTTGGGGATTTTGATACAGGCATTTGACAAATTCTGTTTGTGGGTGAATGATTTAGCCCGCTATTCTATGTTATTCATTATCGTTTTTGGACCCCCTTACACCTCTATTGACACTTTTTTCACATTTTTTTGCCTCTTCAGTGAGCTCAATGAAAAATTGCTATCTTCCTCAATTTTTTGAAACTGTTAAAGTCAATAGAGTTATTGAAAAAAATTGAAATTGTTTATTTTTCAACCAAATTGTATCTCAACATTGTTGTGATGAACATAAGAGGTTTGTACATGTTTCATGGTTGAGTGAGTACACTCTTTAAATAAAAACAGAACATCACCACATGATTGTACCTTTAATTTTGGCATTAAGAGATCGGACAACCCGCCTGCTGATTATGCAAAGTGGCCTGTTTTGCCTTTAATGCCTGCTCACTGACTGCATGGTTTTGACAAATCAATCACATTTTCACAACAGAGCGTTAAACAATGAGTATAGGAATACTCCCGCCAAATCGCTTTTTGCGAAAAACTCATTTGTTAAAAAGCTTAATGGATAGTTTGAAAAGGGTTGGAGTTATTACCATCTTTTTTTAGTGATTTGCATGTACATTGTTCTGTTGCAACATTGGTAATTCAACTCATGTAGGCTAAACCAGAAGAACATTAGTGTGTCATGTATTCAATAATTTTTCCTTCTCAGTTACATATTTTCCGATACTACCCCCTCGTCTAGCCAGCATACGCTGTATAGACGCGCAGATTCCTTTGCGCGCGGTGGATACACGATAATATTGGACGTGCTTGAAAGCCCCATTTAGATGGATAGTTTCCTTATCCTTCATGTAAGAGTCACAAAAATTCCTTTCTTAGTATCTATGAGGAATGGTATTGCGAGTGGTGCCTCCCCTTAGTATATTTTGCTTGAATAATCAAATGCATCAGAAGAGAAGAAAAAAAGATTTATGTCAGGCTTTTTCCAGACAATCATCAATTGATTAGACATTGCCAAAGCATTTCTGCAGAGCTTGAAATGACATGGTCAAAACTTTCTAAGCAGTTGCACCATGCCTCAGTGATGTAAGCAGTTGCTTTCTATGCCTAGGAACAGTGCATTTGTGATTGGTCTAACTTAAAAAAAAATCTTTTAATTTGTAATTGGATGGATTTTTGTCTCAATGAAATACATCAGTTCCATCGCCTGAAGTTAAGGTAACAGGTTACTTGTAATAATCATGTTTCATAGCAAAGGTACATTTAGTTATATTAGTCATTCGATATCAGCTAAAATATGAATTGGACCAATTTGTTTTTTGTTTTGTTTTTTCGAAAAGTCTTGTGAAGTCATCATTTTCAACTCTTTTAAGAAATCATTCGAAAACTCGGACTGGTGCTAAAGAAAATGCCAGTATGGCCAAGGTGTTTGCGGTTATGTGTTTGCAATAATTGATTTCAGTCATATGTTTGTTTGCTATTTCATTTACAGGCAGTGGACTATTTCTGCATTTCTATTTACGATTAAATTAATTTATTTTGTAAATATATAGTTGTGCAATGCCCGACCAAAGCAGATACTGCCACTACACACACTCGTGTTTAAATCTATGCCACGCCAGCGTATATTTGCCACCAAAGTGGCAGGAATAAGTTTGCGTCCATTTTCTTGCCAATTTCGTTTTTTTGCTATACAGCGAATGCTTCAGTGTAGATATGTAATTGATTTATGAGTGAAGTTTATATATTAGGTATTTGGAGTTAATAAGTGTACGACATTCATTTCAGTTATGATTATGTATAAACGTGATTTTTATATTTTCATTTGTTCATGATTATTTATAAATAATTCATATTTAAGAGGGCAGTGACATTGATTGGCGAGCAAATAAGAAATGCTCTCGAACCAACTGAAAGATATACATAGTTTGATACACGCAAGCCGGGGATGGATCTATATCTCATGGCTGGAGGATTTATCTTGAATTTGTTTACTTTAGCAAATAAGCATTGAACTACTAGCATTTTGTTCTTATCGGGCCCTTGATAGAATTAGCCGCCATAGAGGCTACACAATAGATATGGGCCATACTGATGGAAGTAACTTTAGAATGAGTCAACTTTTGGACTGCCAAAACTTTCACAGTAGAAAGCTTGCACAGTTTACTTGATTCTAGGATAGTTTCATCAAAGTTGAGGACCACCCCAATTCATGATCATTTACCTTAGAAGAAGTGTAAAAATGAATCTGTCATTCACAATTATAGTCTGAATACTCTCAACTGGTTTTGCGAAACATGTGGGGGACAATAGCCAAACATACCTCAGTGCAATGCAGTTGTTCCTACTGGTAGAACAATCAGCTGCGATGCACTGCACGTGGTTCCCCCACTTGCTCCACATATATTTCTGAACCAGAGTGAGGTCTAAAACTTTTTTATTTTTGTATTTATGCGTACTCTAGTTTAATATTGACACAAGAGTGACCAGTAGAATGCGATATGGAATTGTGTGTACAACAAAGCATTTATAAGCCATTCAAAATACCTCCAGATGTATTTGTGCATGCAACTCAATGAAATATTAAAAAAAAGAGTTAAGCCTCAGTTTGATTATCATAGTTATCTTATGTATTCCTTGGCCTAAGCATGCTTGTCATTCCGATTTGGTTTTATGTCATGTTTTGTATGATCCAGTTTAGTTTTTGTGGTTAACTTGTCTCCATTGGACCAATAGAAACTGGTTACTTTTGATGCTAAACTGTGCTAGAGTAAATTCTCACACATACCACAAGTGACAACATCAAAATTGTGTCTGCATATAGGCATTTGAATATAGTAGCCAATGCAAATTACTTAGGAATAAAGGCGGCTGGTACATCAATTTAAGAAGCATTTAAAATTTAGGAGATTTAGATTATTTGAATTAGAAATCACATCATTCAGAGCTTCTTTTGAGTGATCAGATAGCAGCGGTAGAGGCACTCTTTGAATTCCCCCAAATTGTAGTTTTGCCGTATTGTCTCTGTAACTTTTGAAAAATATATTTTAGTATTTGAATGTATATTCATGTCAGTACAGCCTAAATGTTTGCACTGAAAGCAGTAATAAGAGGTATACATAGACATTTCACCAATATTTGCATGTTGTATTTTTATTGTGTCATGCTCAGAATAATTCAACAGATATAAATCTTGTCTGTATTTCTACGGCAGCACTGCAAAGACAAATTATAATGAGGAATAATTTGCACTATTGAATTTTTGATTGGCCATCATGTATATTTTGTTACATGAATTTCACAAGTGATGTATTTGTATATAAACGAACGCAAATGTGTAGTTGTATTCTACATGAGATACAATGTAGAATTACCACTGAATGGTATCAAATGTGTTGTGTAAAAAAAAAAAGTGATAAAATAATAGTGTAAATCACTGTGTAGGATATGACCACCACATATACTCACACCCCAGATGAAATTCAGATATTACCACATGTTGTTACAGCATATTTTAAAACCATAATATACAGAAGCGTTGTGCACAACACAAATTGTGTTATTTGTTGTAATATATCCTTTTTGTGAAAGTATAAATAGGAGTTACTGATTTCTCTTGATTCCTTATGTAAGTATTTTTCATGATTTTTTTTTTCTTTGTTGGATTGGGGAGGGGCGCCGGGGAGGGGGCAGCCGAGAAAGAGGGTGGGAGTGGCGGGCTGCCGAGGTTAGATGTCAAAAATTTGATGATCTGTTTTACACATATGTGGTTAAAAACCAAATGAAGGTTACTGATTCATTGTAGACGAATAACAAATGTTATATTCAGGTGGTAATTTACACTTGATCTCTGTTGTATACATGTCACCATGTCCTAATGTGCAATGTTCAGTGGAATGAATTTATACTAAAGATTTGATGTGTTTTGTTGCACCCAATGAAAGTTAGTCTAAGCATATAAACAATGTGTAATCTGCCTGCTATAAATAAAATGACCATAGCCTGAAAAACAGTATTTAATTTTGGGCTGTTTATCGTTCGTGCGTACGACTCGTATGTTCAGCACAGCAGCGGTCTTATATATGCTTCAGCAAGATAATAAATTGTAAACAATTAAGCAAAAATTGATTGCCAGTGTTGCGAGGTTTCCTTTATTCTTGCATGTTTTGTACTGAGAAAGAATGAGGAAAATGACTGGCAATAAATAAATATGTACTGCTATAAAAGGAAATAACTGCATGATAACAAACAACTTTTAATGTACTTGGCTAACATTTACCACAGTGTAGCAAAAATCTGAACTACATGATTTCCCCATGCATACATTGTCTTGATAAGGTCTTAATAATGACGCCTGGAAAAAATTGTAGTTTCAACATGCGATTATTAGTGCCTTTTTTTAAAAATTAGTGAAAATCGTAAGTTGATCGGATTCACCTGCCCATTTTTTCCATAGACTTTAATACTGTGTGTACACGCCGTCCACGATATTTAATACTTGACCTCCTGAGTTTTAATCGTTGGTCATTCATGCATAACTTGCCATTGGCAGTGAAGTGGTAACCATTCTCCCAAATCTTTTTTTTTCTAGGGTGTTTATTGTCCATATAAAAACTAGCTATTGAGTTCAGATATCAAAGACTATCTGAACAATTTTTTTTAAAAAAATGAAGCTCCACAATGTTGGCTATCACTTTTTGAAGGCAGAGATTGTGATTGGGAGAGAATAAAAAAAGTGGCCTCTCAGACCAAACTGTTGAAAGATGTACCAATGGATACCAGCCTCAGCCGGGAGTTTAATCTCCAGGGCTGTCTCGACAGGATTTATCTTTCTGGCGCCGCAATCAGCATGAACAAACTAGCAATTTGTTTCTCTAAGCCTGCGATAGGAAATTAGATCCACAGAGAGCTTTATAGTGCATAATCAGATTTGTCATAGTCACAAGAACCATAACTGTGACTTGCGAAGTTTATTTCATACCCGTACGAGTCAACTCTTTTACTACTCGAAAGTTTCACATGTAGATTTATTTTTTGCAAATTTACTTGAATTGCTAGAAATAGTTTCAAGTGTTGTCATTTAACTTTGACTAGTAAAAACCAAAAGTTCTGGCTCGCAATTTTCCTCCATGTCCCACAAAATACATGTTTCCGTACAATTATCCATCAGTTACTGAGCTAACTGTGATCGGAGGTTGCAGGCTCGCATCAGGGAAATTTCAGGAACCCATAAATCTTATTTTTGGAACTTTTTTTCCAGTCAGTGCGGAACTTTGATTAAACAAGATGCCCCCAGCGGGTGGCATCGTATTCGCTCATTGCACTGAGGTCTCGCCAAACTCTCTATTGGTACCCATAGAGAAAAAATCAGTTATACAAATAGTTTTGGCCTTGGCAGCCTGATATCTAGGCACAAGCCCTTTAAGTTAAACATGTTAAATTTTCTAACATTCGTTTTATAAAAGAACAAGGCGACGCGCCTAGTATCTTAGACATTTGACCTTATGACCTACATTAAGAGACCTTGACCCCCAAATAACATGGACCATATTGCCCGACGGTCCTCCTGTTACGGCATCTTACCACCCAAGTCTTTGGTTACACCAATGCGGTCCTTGTGCACGGGCCTATGACATTACCTAGTTGGGCCTTATGGGCCCTCCATGCGCCACCTCGCGGGGGGGGTGGGTGGTTGAGACATGCGAGAAACCTGTCTCCATTTCTTATGAACCCTGGCCTTTTCCCCTACCCCCTGGAGATCATTCCCACTAAGTTTTGAGTTGCTTAAAATCAATGACCCTCATTTTGTTGACAGATATATTGCCTGGCAATTATTCCCTTCAATGTGGTGGGCCACGTACCCCTTTAAACTTTTTATGCCCCGCTTGCCCCTATTGCTTTAAAGATGTATTATACACTGGGAGGGGAGGCCCAACAATGGGGACCACCCTGGGCTTATTATGTACAATGAAATATGGTCGAAACCCTTTGTAAGCAGGATAACGGTTTATAATTCAGCAGTATACAGATGAACAATGGTAATTTCTACACACAAAGTGGCGTTGAATACCGAACTAAAATTGTTGTTTTCTTGTCGAAAATAATTAGACGAAAAGAAGGCAATACCAACCAAGAAAGAAATTGACTTCATTTGACCTTTTGACCTACATATGTGAACCTTTGACCCCAAATACATGACGGTCCCTGCCTCTTTTTTCTTTCTATTACGCATCATTAGCCACCAAGCTTTGGTTGTACAAATGGGCTTGTGGTTAGAAAGATTACCTAGTTTGCGGCCCTATATGGGCCCTGCCCATATGGAGCCCCAGGGCGGGCCCTGGCGCGTACCATGTCCATGGAACCCTCTTGTCCCTCCCCCTTGCAGGATATTCCCTAACGCTAGAAGTTCCTTGAAGTCTAAATCCATTAAGATTTGTAACGTGAATATTGTGCGATACGACCCAGTTAGCCCCACTATCCGAACACTTTCGCTCCCTCTTCAGAGGCCAAACCGGCTAACCCTGTACAATAAGGTCGATTGGTCATGAGGAACATTAATTAGCACCAACTCATAACGAAGTGTTGCTGCCACACAAAGTTGGTTTACCTAATTTACTATTTCTGGATTCTATAGAGAGATGTTGTGAAACTACCTACTTCTTGGCCCTTGTAGGGCCTCTGCCCTGGGCCCCCCGGTGGGGTCCAGATGTGGTACAAGTGTGATTCCTTCGAATCCCACCCCCTAGGAGTCATTCCTGCAGTCTGGGCAATATCAATCATGCATTGTGGGAAGAAAGAAAGCTGAAAATGTGTGTAAAAGTTTATCGCACGCGACGCACGACGCACGACGAACGAACGCCCGGACGAACAGTCACGAGACGTTACGGACAAAAATGCGATCGCAATAGCTCACAATTGAGCCTTTGGCCTCTAGCTGAGCTAAAAATGCCTCAAATCAGGGAGAAAAGTCAGGGGTTTGAATTGGCCCAAAAATCGAAAGTAGTCGATCATGACTCTGCTTATATTTTGTTGCCATATCAAAACAATCAATTAGCTTTCACTGCAACAACACAGGAAACATGTGAAACTGGAAATGAGTTTGAAATAATGTCATGGAATGTCAGGGTATTTTTTGTTTTCTTTGAAATGCTGGGAACCCTGGTGTGATGCTAAACTACACAGCACAGGAACAGGCTTTCACGAAATCATTTTTCAAAAACCAATATGGTTACATTGGATATTCTCCTACAAATGTGAGATTTTATCACAGATTTTTTTTCTGGGGGGGGTGGAGGGAATGAAAATTTACATTTTCTATTTCATACTTATTCTCAACGGGCCAGAGAGGAACACTAATTAATCTTACGATCGAGCCAACAACTATCTCAGATTATAGCTAACGCAGTTTAACACAGTACACAGAAGATAGTCAGCAGTAACAATACAAAAGTGTTTCAAATGGGCTATGTCATTTATTCAGAGTTAGAGTCGATGCGATTTACAAAATAGTGCATCATCAAGAGAATGATCTTTTATCAAGCAGTTCAATCATTAATCTTTTTAAAGAAAATATTCTTTCACCAAGTTCAGATGCTTACTGTGTTTCTAATGTCTTGTTACATTCTCGTATCAAATCAAATGGAACATTTACATGATTCCTGGCATTATCTTGGAAAATTGTATGCACTAACAGTTTAACACATAAGTTAATTTCAATTATATGAAATGGATTTTCAATGAGATATTCTTTAAGATCATTGGTAGATTTCATGAATACTATATGTTCTTTACAAAAACTGATGAAATTTGGTGTGTCCATAGCGATCACGGATGACCCCGCTTAACGCCGATCAGTAAGCATTCTTCTTATTGAATAATTCATGTGGAGAGCAACTGCATGAGCTGTGACCTTTGACCTTTGGACGCTGCAGACTCCGAACGCTTCGCACTCTGACCTGTATTTTAGTATGATCTTACCTACACACCAAAATTTTTTAAAATCCGTCAAATATTCGGCATATATAATGAGCTGATGACTGTTGACCTGTTGACCTGAACAGACTGCGAATTCGAATCAACCTGTATTTTAGTATTTACTACCTACACACCAAAAATTTTTTAAAATCATCAAATACTTTGTCAAGTTATTGTGATGGAAAGCAGATATCGCATATATAATTGAGCTTGCCTTTGACCTTAGACGCCTGCGGACTCCGAATTTCGAACTTGAGCCTGTATTTCCAGTATGAATCTACCTACACACCAAAAAAATTTTTAAATTCTGTCATTATTTTTCAAGTTAGTGCCGGAAACAATTCGCCATATCTTAATGCAAGCTTACCTTTGACCTTTGACCTGCGGACTTCCAATTCGAACTTGACCTGTATTTTAGTATGATCTACCTACACACCACAAGTTTTTAAAATCCGTCAACATTTTTCAAGTTATTGTGCGGAAACCAATTCGCATATATAATGAGCTGTGACCTTTGACCTTTGACCTGCGGACTCCGAATTTGAACTTGACCTGTATCTTAGTATGATCTACCTACACACCAAAAATTTTCAAAATCCGTCAAATATTTTTCAAGTTATCGTGCAGAAACCAATTACGGGGACGGACGGAAGGACAGACGGACGGACGGACGGACAGGTGCAACGCTTAATGCCCCCTCAAGACTTCGTCGGCGGGGGCATAAAAAAGGTCATTTTGACATTCTTCTGCATGAACTTGATTTAACTTATGAATCTTAAATGAGAAAAAAAAATTCAAGAGAAATCATTTGATTGTGTAGGTATAGTGTGAGGTGTACTTCAATTATTTCTTCACAATACTTACAATATGTGTACAATAATTACTGTTAAAAGTATTGCTACACACATAATCACATCAACACTACACATATTTGTAATTTTGCAATCTACATTTTTCAATACTTTCATGTATTTTTATAGTTTTGCATAGCCACTTACATGTATGCTTGTCAATACTATGGGTGTTGTGTTGTACTACATTTATGTCCTTGTAGTAATTACACAATAATACTTATTTGCAGAATTTACTTTATTGAAAATACATGATGTAATATCTCTCACAAATATCTCTCACAAAAATTCACACTAAATGGATACATTTTTTCTGATGATCCACTCTTCCCAGAACACATCCTATCGATGTCCTTTTTGTAAATTGTTACATTTTTATTTTTACATTTTGCATGTTCTTTAGTTCTTTAAAAAATTTTTTTAGTTGGTTTGTGTTTAGCGTTTTTATATTCACAATTTCTACATCTGTATTGTTAACAAGTCTGCTGACAAACAGCCTTGTGGCCGAGTGCAGGTATTCTAATCTGTGTTTAGATAAATAAGACAAAAATAGAACAAACCCTTTGAAGAATGTACATACGTCTGTTCAACTTGTAAGTTTTGTGCACTGACAAAATTTGTGACAATTCAAAAATGGCACAAAATGCCATGATAACCAAATAGGTGAGCGGCGAGAGGCCAAAAATTTTGAGTTTAATCCCCCCGGCTGGATTATGGCTAAATTATACCTTATTTTAAAGGAAATTTTCTGAATTTTTTGAAATTAAGCATATTATTTGCCGTATCGTGTAGCATCACCATGGAAACCAGCTTTGAATAGACCACGCCCCTTTTTGTACCAAATATACAAAATTTAACACTAT
>JZLH01S0050930.1:19128-38229 GCA_001188425.1 Eucidaris tribuloides | reverse complement strand
AAACACAAATTAACTAATTTAGAGGGCCTTAATGAGGGCGAGTATCACACAGTACCCCTTATTTAGGCTGTTTTTGTCACCATGTGCCATAATTCTCACAATACTCACAATGTCATTTTTATTCTTAACTTATGCCTGTAAGTTGCTGGCGCCTCCTCCCTTTAATGATCTTGTTGATCAAAAAATCAAATTAGGAAATTTATTTAGGGATAAATTCAAGAACGTCCTGATTTCTTACAGGAGGAAAACTACCTTATGGTAGTCTTCGTTATGGACTATTTCTCCGATGGAATAATAACAATAATAATAATAATAATAGTCCATTCTTATATAGCGCATAATACCTATCGGAGATCGGTCTCTATGCGCTTGGATATTATTACCCTGGTCACTGGGATGCAGTTCTAACCTGCAAAAAGATGTGTACCATTTCTACTCCCTGGGGAGCATTTTTAGCTGAGCTGCCAAGTAGCAGCGCATCAAGCCAGACAAACTAAATCATTCTCACCCTACCAGGTACCCATTTATACTCCTGGGTGGAGAGCAGCAAAGCAGATCAAAAATGTCTTGCTGAAGGACATTAATGCCGGGCGGGCGTTGGGCTCGAACTCGAGACCTCTAGATTATCAGGCACACGCCTCACCAATCTCGCCACAGCACCTCTGGGATTTGTTACCACCCTCTGGTAGATTGCTAGCCAGGAAGCCGTAACTTACTATGTCAGCATTTCAAGCCTTAAAGATAAATGTCCAGATGGGGGTAGACCTCAACTTGGTTGAAATTATTCTAGAATCAAGTTAATTGTGCAAGGATTCTACTGTGAAAATTTGATAGTCAAAAGTTGATTCGTTCTAAAATGATTTCCATCAGTATGACTTGTGACAGACAAACTTTGCTATCTGAGCTACATAGTACTGATTGAATGGACAAATAAACATCCTAGAATACAACAGTTTGGAAATGTATGCTGCCACTGGCAAGATATGAATAAATAAAAAAATCACTCCGGTGGAGGATAAAATAGCCTAGATCTACACACAGTAAGTCTATGGGAGGAAATGGGCAGGTGAATCTGGTCTACTTGAGTGCTTGTTGATTTTCACCTTTTTAAAGCTCTAAATCATCATTTTGAAATACAATTTTTTTTCAAGGCTTCATTTGTAGACCTCATCAAAGACACTTAGAGCATGGGGGATTATGTAGCTCACATTTTCAAAAAAAAAACTGTGTTCATTGTTAGCCTGTGGCTTTAAAGCCACTGACTAACATTTACCGCAGTTAAAAAAAATCTGAGCTGCGTAATCTTCCATGCTCCAGGTGTGTTTGATATGGTCTAAAAATAAAGCCCTGAAAAAAATTGTATTTCAAAATTATTATATAGTGCTTTAAAAAAGTGAAAATTGTAAGTTGACTGGATTCACCTGCTCATTTCCTCTCATAGACTTACTGTGTGTGGATCTAGTTTATTTTCTACTCGCCCCGAGTACTAATTGTTTATTCTTTCATATCTCGCCAGTGGCAGCATAAATTTCCAAACTTTTGTATTCAACGGTGTTTACTTATCCATTCAAACAATACTATGTAGCTCAGATAGCAAAGTTTGACATTTTTTTTTAATTTGAAGCTCCACAATGTTAGCCTATTACTTTAAAGTAACCATTATACTCACCAGTATCCAAGCCCTGATAAGATCGAATCTTCCCTCGTCGCACTTCACAAGTCGCCGAAAAACATGGATGTCCAATACGCAACTCCGAAGTCGCGACAGCTCACCGGCCTGAGATAACAGGTAAGGTACCTCGTCCACCTGTAAGGCATTATAATCACGGTGAAAAGCCAATTAAGAGGCTTGTCTTGGTCATTGGACGAAACATATTTTCGGTATTAATTAATAACTTGTTTCAACTAAACTGGGACCCCACATGTTTGCAAAATCTCATTGTCAATCAAATCAAACTAGTTAAAATATCCAACTCGTTTTAATTAGTTTGTACTGATTTTCGACACGACATGAATTAAATACGTGCCACCCAGTGCAATTTTCAAGTGACACATCACGTCAAAGCACTCAAATTAAGCAACCAGAATTGCTGAAATCATTATTTTGAAAGAAACACCCTTGGCAATGCCGGGATAAAAGGGATAAAACATCTGTAATCAGTTACAAACTCTTTGTCCCCATCTCCCGCCTTGCACAAGTCAAAAGGCTTCGGTTCGTAACACTCAAATGTTGGTGTTATACTTATATAAATAGAAAGGGTTATGCAAATCGGGTGGACCTTTTCACAATCGTATTCGAATGTTAATCGATCTCTTGATAATTGTGAACATTAGTAAAACAGGGATCTCCGAATTAAATCCTTATGTCAAAATTGGATTCGTTTCTGTTCAACTCACGTATCTGTCGTCTACTTCCTGGGTACTGAAGAAGTTAGCCAGTTGAAGATATCCCTTCTTTTTGTCCTCATCGGAGGGTAGGTACTTCCTCTCTACCGCTTGGCGGAGGTAGTCATGGAAGAAGTTGACGATACCATTCCTGTTGACGAGATTTTCCTCCAGAGAGAGGTAGAATGGGGACCACACGACAGGTGGTACCTGAAAAGTTTTGGGGGTAAGGATTGGATTTAGTAACACGTGACATGTCACCGCAATACCCTGATAAAGTCACACATCTATTAAAACATAAACACATACAAAAAACTATTTTGGGTGAAAATATAAATATTAAAACTTTTGCAACACATGAAGGTCTTTAAACTTTTGATCTTTTAGGATACTTCACATTCATACTTTATATCATAATTGCGATATTTGGCATTTTCCTTACCTTTGAGTTGTGCGACATTATCAGGGTGTCGTGGTGACAGGACTGTCACAAATGACGATTCTTGAATGACATTGGAACATTGTTTTTCAACTACGTGAAATATGCCTATGAACTCGAGTAAAAATAAAAAAGCAGCACCTTTTTATTTGTACGGAGGTGCTTATACAGGTACAACAGCTTATTGAGGATAACCTAAGAGGGTGCTGCTGTTCCAAGCATATATCTTGTGGTGTAATACAATGTAAAACGCAAAAGGTGTTTCTTCCTCAGGTCGCAAAGCAAATGATTTTATGGTGGAAATTTCAAGATGTAAAAGGGCCCAAATGCGGAAGAAATTCGGGAATTATGAGCAACACTCCTACAAGGGCACTCGTATGCCCCTTAAGAAATTTACATGGGTAAAGCCGTCCCCTCAGCTGCACTCCGGAACCTAGGGGCATGGAAACCAAGTCGGATGTTAAGCTGCAATATGGATCTTAGCTAGTGCTATGAACTGAAATATTTCACGTTACTTTAACTCTATTCGTTGATTAGATTATGTAGGTTGGGAAGATTCGCCCTGTTCATGATAAGTTGTATGAACTCAACAAGGTAGTTCGCGAACCCCGAGTCTCGCCTGATTTCGCGATCAATAAAACATACAATATGACCTTTTGACCCTCAGATGACCTTTGATGTAACCTTTGTAGATATCATTATGTGACAATACGTAATGATCATTTGTTCCAAGTTTGAACAAAACTGATGCCCCCAAAAAAGAAGAAATAAGCGAAAAGTTAAACAAAAACGTTAACATTTTGGTAACTCATATCATTTGACCTTTTAACCAATAAATGACCTTTGACCTCATCAACACACATGTGGTATTACTCAAGGATCATTTGTACCAAGTTTGAACGCAATTGAGGCCGAAATAAAGAAATGAGACAAGTTAAACATATACTTTTAAAAAATGATGCACATGGCCTCATATCATTTGACCATTTGACCCCTAGAGGACCCTTGACTTCATCATCCTCATCAACACACGTGTGACTTTATCCAAGGATAATTTGTACCAAGTGTGAACACAATTGATGCAGGAAATAAAGAAATGAGAGCAAGTCAAACAAAAACTTTAACATTTTCGTACAGACTAACAGACCAACAGGAAAAGTGATTACTAAGTCTCTAGAACTTCGTTCAGGCGAGACAGAAAAAATGCATATTGCTTTATATAGTAAATTATGACATTAAACGATTGCAATTGCTGCATTTTCAGCCTGCAATAGCTAAGAGACGTAGTTTATCAAAACTAGAAAAAGAATGTTCTGGGGATCTGGTATTTCCGCGAAATTTTAAAATGTGTGTATATCTATCTGTCTGTCTGCCTGTTTCTATTCTCTCTCATCAGACTCTTTTTCAAACGATCATGGATTTTTTTTATAGGTGTGAATACTTAGCATACAACATTTAAATCATTAAAACAAAACAAGAAAATTGTGAAACTACTGCGTAGGATATATCTGTAACTTATGGGTCATTCAACAAGCATTATCAACAGAATATAATAATTGTTAGGCAGATAAAAAAGGTAAAAGGTATGAATGAGACTTACATCCAGGAAGGCGAGCAGTTCCTGTTCGCACATCCCGCGATGGGAACACCAGATAGCAACAGTGGTGTCACGAACCAGATTTTGTCTAGAATCAAATTATTTATGAGAACAGTTGATTTCTTGGAAGTTATTAAAACAATACACTCATGCTCATAATTATGGAATACTTAAAATACATTTTAAAAGTTGCCATTTTTTCCTAAACGGTACGTCTGGGATTAATATTTGTTCACCCCAGGTGAAACAATTATAATCTAAGTATTTCTGGAATTTTGAGCATTTTGTAGCGTCCGACTCGACACTAAAACCTGTGTTTATAAATGGCGGTCTTTTTGTTGTTGTTGAGTCACGTGGTGGTTACGCGCGTTATTAGACTTGTAACAAACACTATTCTAATGTTAATTTAATGATAAATGACATTATATCAAAATTTATCAGTTTTCTGTGTCGTTTTTTAAATTAATTTAATTTAATACTTCTTTCATGATTTTTGGTGGATTAAAAAAAAATAAATATATAATTGTTATTGCGCTCAAAAGTATTTATTTTTTTTCTTTAGTCATCTCATGAAATCTAAAAATTGCTTCACATACTGCGTTTTTGTGAAATAAACACTTGTCTTGAAAATTTTCGACGATATAGGAGAAAGAACTTAAGTATCTACAAAATATTCCATAATTATGAGCAGGAGTGTATATGTTCATAAATACGCAGTTTGTACAGGATGACAAACAACACGCAAAACATAACAAGTTTCCAATATCAAAACTAGTCATTGACCCTTTAATGTTACAATTTTTGAAAGTTTGGATCTAAACAAAATGCCGACTTAAAGAGTTGTGATGTGAATTTCCCGCAGGTAACATATAGAAATGTCATAATAAATGAAGGCAGCGTGTACTAAAGTAAAGCACGTTTGAAAAATGACAGTATCAATACGCTATTTGGAGAGTTTGGTTCCAAACGTGAGAATTTATATATCCACATTGGTTACAGACAAATACGTTTAAATAAATATGTCCTATTTTTAGGCCTACACGTTTGTGAGAAAAGGGGAAGAAAAAGATAAAGTGTTTGGTGTTTTGCTTCTGCAATATAGCTCCGCATGTTATTCTATAGCATGATACACCATCGGCCAACGTAGTTAATAATTCAAGTTGGGGGTAAATTAAGTAGATTAGCGTCTTGTACTAAGCTTCATATTAAATTCCACTTGCAGCATACATGATTTCACTTTTGCACTCTACCTGGACACGGCGCCCTTCTCGAAATCAGATTCGAGTCGCTCCAGAATTCGGACGAACAATTCACCTGGATCTTCGGCCGTGAGGTACGATTTGATAGTCTTTGTCAACTCGAAAAACTCCCCAAACAGACGCACCTGACATGATTCGAAAATATAATGACCGAGTAAGGCAGGTAATCATTATGCATACTGGGGGCAAGCTCCAAATTACTTCTTGGTGATATCCGGCCTGAACAGTAGCTCAGTACATAGCACACTCGCATACAGAAGCTTGGAGAATGATGAATTACGATAAAGGCTTAGGATACAATGCCTACACAGACATCTGACCCATTCAGTAAAGATTATATTTTAACAGTATTAATGTACTTAAGTTTTTTTTGTTGTTACAGTCAAGTTGTACATGAACCATAATGACAGAGATATTACTGCAAATCCCTTGGGGGTGGGGGGCGGTGGTTCTCACGTATATTGGGTATACGAAGATGTGCCGCTGGGAAGGTTGACATTTTCATTTTAACAAAATCCTTATACATGGGCCCCTTTTCATCAAAAAGATCCTTAGACATCGGTCCCATATTTCAAATGTTGAAAATCTTCGGCGCGCTTCTTGGGGAAACACTCATAAGATGTGGGTGTGAATTTGGAGTTCTCAGCGGCACGCCCCCGTCCGACTTTGATCTGAGTACCCCCCCCCCCGGTCTGCAAATAGCAATACAGCGAATATAATATCTTGGACCAGTATATTTCGCAAAGTGATACTGTACAGCTACGTAGCAAGCCTATGACATCCCTTGTGATTTGATTATTGCGCTGTATTGAATATATCACTAATAAAGATATCTCTTTCCCATTTCACACAAAAACAGCATTATTGCTTTCTCACCTCATCTAGAAGGGCCTTCAGATAAAGAGGATTACAGCTTTGCTTAGCGTTGATGATCAATGTTGTCTGCTCTTCGTTCAAAGTCTTGCCATAGATATTCATGTAGCCCGTGATGATCTCCCGTTTCTGATCTTCACGAAGCGGTTCAACCTTCATTGTCGGCCAGCCAGCTGCAATCACAGCATCTTGGGCCTAAACCCAACAAAACAGAGATGTGGTATTGACCTTCTCTTCCCCCACCCAGTCAAAAATATTGTGTTATATGTTTATGGGTTAGAATGACATCTACCCCTCTGGACATCTAACCAACACCCTCGGAAATTACCCCCATCCTTAGGTCAATTACTCCCAAAACATTTCCCCCGGAAAGTCCAGCCCACATCCCTGACAAAAGTTTTGGTAACAGTCCTATGTAAGGTTGGTAATTGTCCCTGCGTTAATCGTCCTAGGTGATATTTTCCCGGGGGATTGACCCAAAAGAACGTAATTATACTTGGTGGTTATTACCCGGGGTTAATTGTCCGAGGTTAAAACAAAGGATATTTCATTGACCCCATTCAGCAAATTACTTCAAGGATAAAACGGGGATAAAGAAATGTTTACTTTTCAGAAATAGGTATATGATGTAGCTCAGGATAAAATGAGCATAAAAAAAAATGCTTAAATTTCAGAAATTAGGTTTCAACATGGTTATTTACTATCTTTAACTTTGGTAACAAAATATTTCACATTATGCATGTACGTCATGGTGGTGATAGGATAACGGATGAATATGGGCATTTCCGTGAATTATTGGACAAATCACAACTTATATAAATTGCTGTATCTCGAATCATATTCTATTTTAATGGTTTGAATGGGTATGAATCATGAAGAAACAATGGGGACATCATTTCCACTTTAAATTTTACGTCTTCAACAGCCCCCTGTAGGAGAATCAGAACCATACATGAAATACACATGTGGGACTAGTGTGACTAAATCTCAGTTTTATGAAAAACTATCATATATTCTGCAGTTTTTTTCCATGCCAATAGCCTCTCCTCATTGTTTTGAAAGTAATAAAACCCAACACATGCATACTAAATCTGAAAAAGACATGAATAAACGAGAATTTGTGTGGATGGACAAAATGTAACGTAACTAACCGTAACGTAACTAACCATGTTTTTGATGATTGTATTAAAAAGTGAAAAGATTTTTTATCAATAAGTTATATATCAAATGACTTATCAAGACACCAGAAATAGCATGAATACCACAGTGTTGTTTCAGTTAAAAAACAGGTTGACGAAACTTTGAGGAACAACGACTTGTCATTTTTTTCCATGTCCTATTTTGTAACGTAACTAAAACCATAATTAAAGTTCCTGTTATTACCCACTAAAACATGTCTCATGATTTTGCTTGATGTGTGAAGTAGGTGCCAGTCAAGAACTGACTGTACCAAAACAGAAAAAATAATATCAAAGCATATTCATGTAAGAGCCAAATGTGAGTAAAGTTTGTCATAAAGTGTACGTAACTAATCACGGAATTGCCCATATATTTCGTAGTATATGATCGGAGGACTAATGACCACAACTGATTTTTGGTGTGTTCAGATTTACGATATACTGTGTTCATACAAAATTAATATCATGACAGCATATTTTAGTTAACTTAAAAAAAAAACAATACTTGCCTGTCCTGGTAGCGTTGAAAGCAGGATGTGAACATTGGGAGGCAGTTCTCTTGGTAGCCACTTTAGATCCTTCTCATCACCTACCCAGAGAGAGACAGAAAGAAATTAAACAAACACATAACAAAACTGTACTTGGTCATCATGGAGGTGTCGTGGGTTAGTGGATAAGACAGTGTTTTCTCGATTGAGATGTCCCCGGTTTGAATCCTGTAGTTGGATGAGACACTTTATATGCAATACCTCTCTCCATCCTAGATTACAAATGGGTACCTAAGAGGACAAGGAGTCTCGTTGGAGGCAAATTGCCTTTAGTGGCAGCTGGGTTTGGAATACTCGCAATGGAGTAGAGGTGGTGCACAACCGTGCAGGCATGATAAGGTCCGAAGAATATGGACAATGGAAGGTAAGATAGCGAGATAGTGTGCTTTTTACAGAATATTAAGCGTTTGTTGTTATTTTCTTCATTGAGCTGGTGTCAGCAAAATAGTGTGATTCGGCCTTGTTTTGCAAATCGGATACAATTTTTGTAATGTATTCCACAATATATTTAATTTCAAGGGGTCTTCGTGTTCGAAGATACATGTACATTATGCATACTGACGTTTTATTCATCGGATTATTCGTGCACGATTGTTTCGCTCACAAAATAGTAGGATGAACTGATAATTAATTAGTGTTCAAGAGGTGAGAAACTAAAGATTGGTGATCTATGGACCTATCATGAAATATAGTAGACTCCATTCATATATTTTTATAAAGCTTATTCACATGAAACTGGTGAAACGATTTTAGTCCGAATCTTCGCAGAGGCTCCCGGTGATTGTCTTCTGCACAAAAGGCATGCGAATCTTATTGTGAAAAACAAATTAGAATAATTGAGCTTACCTTTGCCACTTGCACCACAATCCAGCTGGTTCAGAGCGTCGAGCACCAGCATGACCTTTGACCTCTTGCTAACGATGTTGAGCCAGGAAGGGAGGTCAAGGACCAGGTTGCGATCAGATGAAGGGACTTCCATGTCGAGGTCAAAGAACTCCTTCATTTCCTCATAAAGACTATAAAAAGGGGAGCATGCAGAACAACGACAATTATCATTTCTACCAACCTCAAGCAATCTTTAACTCTGATTTATGTCAAGAAAAATTAGTAACATGTTCAGGTCTTTCAACATTAATAATAACTTGATGTACGTATCAACTAGCTACCATCGCATATTAAAAGCTGATAAGATTCACGGGAAAAAACCGCAAGGCGTAGTTTTTGTGCATCTCAACACTTTCGTTGTTGGGTTAAAATCCCAGCACGTTTGGTAGAAGCTGAAATGTTCTGTAGCTGTGCGTAATCTTCTCAAAGTATGTTATAAAATCTCTAACAATTATTTATACATATTTTTCAGTAAGTTGAGTATTCAATCATTTCATGAAAGAATGATGATATAACCTACGCAGTGACGTTACCATTTGGAAAGAGGTAGAGAAGTGATTGGCTTTAGGGCGAACCATTGCGCCGTCAAGGTTAGTTTAGCCCATTGAGGTCATTCATGGGCGAGCCAGCGCACCCTTAGGACACAAACGGTTAACACAACCTCCAACAAGTTTCAAAATGTCTTTTATGCCCAAGTATAGTTTTGGTCGATCAGACAGCTTTTTCGTCAATCGTTCACAAAGTATTCTATTGTCACCCCAGACATCAGAAAACAACATCACTCCCACTAAAACTTATTTGTGGTGACAAATTGTGAGGTTTTAATTATCGGAGAACGTAGCGGTATGTAGTGCCTTACCTATGGGGACAATGTCGGGGTTCCGTCCATCACACATTCACAGCGAGCAAATTATAAGGGCATGGATACATCATATAGGTCTGTAAAAATCATAATTGCAAATAATTTCTTTTTCCCCTATACCAAATCCATACGTGGGCTTTCTTTACTATCAAACTCTAATGCAGTTTACCGTCGTAGAAGTCCCAGATGTGAAGCACTCTGAGCCGAGCTACCGATGAAATGCATGAAAAGAAAGGCGTCCGGATTTTTTTCTTCAAATCGACCGCACCAGTTGGCGACGAGCGCTGACTTGCCCGACCCCGATTCTCCAATGATGGTCAGGGGCTCGTTGTGGTCATCGGCAAAGTAGTCATCGATCTGCTTGAAGTATTCCATGCCACCGATATACACTCGTCGCCTGACTTCAGCGAAGGCGATGTGGGACTCCTGCTCGCGTTGGACCACGGTCAGGTTGGTGCCGGGAGGGAAATCCTCGTCGATGCATCGCAGGAGATCCTGACAATAAAACAAAGAGCTTCTATACTTCCAAAAGGCGCCATATCTATTTTCACCAAAATGAGTTATTAACGTCAGCACACATGCCACCTACATAACTAGAGATAGTATAACATTTGAAGCCAAATTACACGAGCAAGTACAAAATACATGTATCCAAAGTTTTACTTTTATTTTTCCATAGGCGTGTTTACAAACTCGGTAACAAAAATGCATTTTTCTCTTAAGATACTGAAGTGGATTTGGCGCTTTGGGGGACTCAGCTCTACAAATACATAACTCTGAACTCAAGTGTTTACTCAGTAGCTAACATATTTTTTACATTTCAACGTCTTGAATTTGAAGAAATTGATTGCAAATCTTTTTGTATTTCATGGTACTTTTGCTTTCTTTGTACAGAGGTTGCCTTCTCCGAGTTTGTAACTTTCTGGCAATACCTATAGGATATTTTTATCACCTGTATATAATTTAAAATTGGTTGATTTATTTTTAAGTAAATGTATTGAATTGAGATTGAAATTGAATCGAATTGAAATATATATTTTTTTTAATTGTAAACGCAAAGAATGTCACACGGAACGTCGGTACATGTCATTGTGTATACCAGTATTCAGTATATTGATATCTATCGTAAGTATAAAGGTGTGTTGTTATTTGGAGATCATATTTTTGTAATAGATTGGTAATTTGCTTCATTGAACTTTCTCACAGGAGTAAATACAATTTTTTAACAATTTGTATCTGTCCTATTTGTATTGCACACCTCTCGAGATTTTTGAAAACATCAACATGTAGTTTTCACACTACTTTCGTGACGAAAAACAGCCCATGTAACACCTATCGACCACTTCAACATAGTTCTTTTTACCTGTTTTATCTTTTCAGAGCCGTCCACGGCAGCGTTGAACTGTTTCACTTCATGGCTAGAGTTAGAGACTTCTGTTCGCAACTTATGCTGCTGATCAAAGTGCCACTGCGTCTCTCCTTTAGGCGGGTCTGGGTCATCCTAAAGTAAAGGCAAGGAATTTCCGTTTTACAAATGTCAAATTCCGGGTTTTTTTCTCCACGTTTTAATTTTGCAATTTTCAGAGTTCATTTTTTTAATGGAAAATCGCAAATATGCTCAAGCTTACTGCCCGTGGGGGTTTAGATTCGGGTTAAACATATTATTCACAAATAAAGCGTGATTACTTTGGCTTTACTAGGGATCTTTTTAGCAAATTAGTTTAGTTTTATCCAATAAATATTTATCAATTTTAATTTGGGAGAAATGTTGGCATTATTTCTTTTTCATATGTGTTCAAAATGCAGTCGGCGCTATATCTCAAATGCGCCATTTCAGAGGAAAATCCGCAATGCAGAAGCTTATCTTAAAATTAATTAAAGAGATGTACACGGTCACTCGGTAGACTTAACATGACGAAGAAATCTACTCTTATTAATATTCCCGTTGTGCGACGTTTTGTTGGATATTCGTGGTTACTGCAGGCCGAATTTTCTTGCAAAGGATTCGGGGGGGGGGGGCTAATAGAATGAGCGTTCAACAAACCAAGGGTTAGTAAGATATCAATATTATGGATTGCATATGATGGAAAACACACGTCTAGGTTTGAGAGCATGAGTAGCAGTTTGATACGTTTAATTGAAGTAGGAGCACCAGTATTTCTTCGCCTCGTCCTTCATTTTAATTCCATTTGCACAATCAAAAAAAATACTTTTTTTTGGTAATATTACGAACTTTGGCCAATAAAATCCTCTGTCGGACCCTTGGTCTATCGGGCTATAAAAGGAGATTCGTCTCGGGATAGATCTTCTTCGTTCATGTTAGGAAGGAAACTTCACCCGCGCGATTCTAATTTACCCAAATGAGAAAAAGGAAATGTCAAGAAGTTCAAATACAAGGAAAATTGTCTTCGTCTTGAAAAATCTGTCCATATAGTTCCCAGCATGTTTACGAGATATAAATCTTTGTTATTCTCAGTTGGTTCAATTTTTACGTACTATTTCACTTGCCTCGGTTGCAGGACTTGGTAATTCCTCTCGTTTTGTACGAGATTCTCGTAGATAGAAGAAAACTCGATCGTCGCGTATTTTCTTTTTCAACAGGGCGGCGTAGTATATTTCTAGCTGAGATGTTTTATACAAAGTAAAAGGGGAAAAACATAAGTAACATAATGTACTGCTAGTTATGCACAAACAACAGCTCGTCGAAAGAATATAACATTTATAAACTGTACTCTCCAAAATTACTACTGACAAAAAAAAGTGTTAAACGTAAGCTTTCAAGGATCAGTACATCCATAGAGATGATACAGTAGAAGTATTGATGCAAGACTTGGTGTCAAAGTGGAATAATGAAACCAATGTTTTGTCTTATGACACAACCATTGTTTTCTTTTTAACATTTAAATGCCAGAAAATTACACTCCTATGGACATTGTGTGTATTGTGTGGTGCATATTTGCACCTACGGCATTCTCAGAGTTAAATCATGAAGCGGAAACATTGGCACATCTCTGATTTGTATTATTTTAGTTAATAGAGGGAGCTATTTTATTCTATTTTCGAAATGGATTTTGTACCATAACATGATGAAACGCATCACAAGTAACCAGTGTTCCATGGCAACGATTACACCCAGAAGTAGTATTCAATGGCTAATTTCCGTTAGTTATCGTAATTTAATAAGCAGTTGAATACACACGGATCTGTCAATATTTATGTTTAAAGAGAATACACAGTCCTGGTTGATGACGTAAAATCTTTCATCACAATTCACATTTCATTAGTTTCCAGGTGAGAGTAAACTACACTTGCATTATAATGGGGACTAGTTCACTTCATATGCTATAAAAAGTTGAGGGATTGGCAGTTTGAATACCCGACTGAGTCAACTCAGTTGCTGCAGTATGAATGGCATAGTCCTACATATTTATTTCTGTGTTAGTACTATGTCAGCAGTGGGGATTTGTGTAGCAGATTTGTCAAAAACGAAGTGTTCTGTTGTTTTCAACTACTCTCTCCGTACTATAGTGATATTTTTAGAATACCATCTGTTCACAGAAGGTTTGAAAGCAGCTGATATCAAAATGATGTTGTTCTGCAAGTAATCAACCAGTACTGTGTATTCTCTTTAAGATGTTAAGTTTTTTATATTATTTTATGCCATCACCTTAGTGACGCTAGTGTTGTGGCGATACTTATCTATCCAACGCAGACACGGGAAATTGGTAGTGGCGTAAGTATACCCTTTGTCCAGTAATTCGTCTGGCTTCTTCTCCGTTTGACTCCAGCCATACCGGTCGCCTAAAAGGCAGATGAAGTACTGGCATTTGTCCACCTACAAGGTTGAGAGAGGAAAAAATTAGAAGGGGATTCTTTTCGCGTTGCAGATAATATATCGCGTGATACGACCGCATCACTACCATATTCACTACGTCCAGAATGAAACATTCAAGATGGAACTTTACCTCTCTGAGACAGATTGAGATGGTCTTTCCGTCTTTGGTCTGGTCCTCAGTGATGCCCCAGCGTAGGTCCACATAGGTGAAGAAGACGCCTCGCTCCAGACAGACTCGATTCAACTCTCGGAACACCTTCTTGATGATGACCTCACGCTCCTCCGCAAAGTCTCGGAAGGTACTGGAGACGAAGACGCGAATCTCACGTTTCACACGACGCTTGGTTTTCTTCTTAAGCTGTGAAGTGGTCTTTGGTTTGTCCTCTTTCGGAGTGGGCGTTGGACAGTCTTGATAATTACATGAGGAGTTAATAGGAATTGACAACATAGACATAAAAATGAGTGCTTTTTGGTTTTGCCATGGTGAATATTCAGTAAAAGTTATTTTAAAAAATAATAATAAGTTGATAATTCCAAACTTAACAGGGAATACTTTTAACAGAAGGCTTATTTAGAAGGGGTATCTTTTTCAGACTTGAATACTTGATCAGAGTATTCGTAGATAGGATAATTATTTTATTTAGGGTCCGTTATTGTTGAAAGTACATGTACGTACATGAGGATGGTGCATACCTTGTAATGACAGTCCCCCCCCCCCACAGAAACTATTAATGCAAAGTTTTCCATTGTAGGACAGCCCCTTCCCCTATTATTGGATGTGCAATACTAGATAAAACAAGCAACGTTAAAAGCGTAGATCAACGTAAATAATGGCTGCACATGTAATGTCATAAACTACCCTCCCTACTCAAAAGTATTGCAACGTACACTATAACGCATGCATTTTGAGTTGAAGGGGTCTTTCTATAATAATGTCCTAAGAAAGTTTATAATTGGAAAATAACAAATTCTTTGAAAAGAAATCAATGAACAATTGTTTTTCTTTCTTTCTCCATGGCGGAGAGATTATCACATGCAGGCGCACCCATGGCAGAGGGGCTGGAACACAAAATTTGACATTTTTTAGCCTCCCTATAGGGGTGGGGTGCTAATTCACAGTAGCATCGTAATTCGGTTTCATATTTCCCGTAAAATGGTTTGGATGGCTTGGAAAGACTTCCAACAAACACAAAATGCCATTGTGTTCCCCTGACACGGTGTCAGAATGAAGACACCACGCCGCAAAGACAAAAGCGCCTCCTATCTTCGTAAGATAGTGATAAGGAGGATGAGGCTACTAATATAAAGATGATGACCTTCTCTCCACATCTTTATATCAAATGTACTAAAAATTCGCATTACAGCAAATTTTAGGATGTTTGCAATAATAAACCGCCTTTAGAATTGAAAAAGAATAAGAAATTACTATTGAGGAGGTCTTTTTCTGAAATATGGGGCGTATTCTCCTTATCACTATCTTCTGAAGATAAGAGGCGCTTTCGTCTTTGCGGCGTGGTGTCTTCTTTCTGAGACCGTGTCAAAGGAACACAATGACATTTTTTGTTTGTTGGAAGTCTTTCCAAGCCATCCAAACCATTTTACGGGAAATGTGAAACCGAATTACGATACTAGTGTGAATTAACACCCCACCCCTATAGAGAGGCGAAAAAGGGTTAAATGTTGTGTTCCAACCCCTCTGCCGTGGGTGGGCCTGCATTTGATAATCTCTCCGCCATGGAGAAGGAAAGAAAAACAATTGTTCATTGATTTCTTTTCAAAGAATTTGTTATTTTCCAATTATAAACTTTCTTAGGACATTATTATAGAAAGACCCCTTCAACTCAAAATGCATGCGTTATCGTGTATGTTGCAATACTTTTGAGTAGGGAGGGTAGGTATAGCCTACTAAGCAAAATATTTCCTACCTTATACACTTCCAACATATCGTGACACCTTTAGACGTATTTTCAGACATTATCCCCAACACCTCATTGGTTTGCTCGATATGCAACAGAAGCTGAAGTGTAATTCATAAACAAAGTCAGACGATTTGGGGGAATTTGTGATTAGTTTATACCTTCACGTCTAGCCAGACGTTTCAGTTCCTCCCTAAACTTTTCCTGGAGTTCCTTGACAAACTGGGCAATGAGCTGCCGGCGATTTTCCGCACTCCCCAATTCGATATCACCATATCCGTCATCACACGCGGCGCTGACTTCACTTTTCAATCGAATAGATGCGGCGGAGATTCTCGGTCCATAATGTCCACCCCAAAACTTGTCGTCCTGACCTATTTAAATCATCGAAAAATGAAGAGATTATTTAAATAAAAAAGGTGTAGATTAACTTTTAACCTTTCCTAGAAAAAAAACTAGTTTTTTTTTATTTACCATATTGCAAAGGTTCTGCGTGAAGCCAATTTAACCATACTGCTGAACAAAGTAGCCCCTCAACGATTGTAGAACCATGCTTAGAAACAAATATTTGAGATTTCCTTTATTTAACTTTTTGTTTTAAATTTCATTTTTTTTTGGGGGGGGGGGAGAGTTCCTTTTGGATATACACTCATATTCATGTACCCCTTTTGAAAGTAAACGCCATTTTTCGAGGTCAGTTTTACCACTCTTCGTTGAAATTTCAACTTCTCATTCGCGTCATCGGCACGTCGCGTGCACTCTGTTTCAAGTTTCCAGCACTTATGTTCACGAAATCTGACATTTCAGTCCTAAAACTTACATCAGAAGTGGAGATTTATGTGAATTTTTGGATGATAAATAATTATAGATTATTTTGGTCGATAAGTTGCTTTCGAGGTATGCAAATCATGAACACAATCTTTAATATCTGTTCTGTTAGTATGACAGTTCTTTGGTTGTTTCATTGGCGATCAATTATGTGTGTATTTATTCATGATTTATGGATGACTTTCGTTAAGTTTTGCAGAAAGAATACCGGCACAATAACATTTCTGATTTTCTGATGTGCAGCCGGTGCATACATGCATATGTACAGTGTGTCTCACAAATAATTGTGCAAGTCAGAAGCGCCCTCTTAGGTAATGAGAAAACATTTTTGTGACGTCATGCTTACATCACCATCGAGTGCATAGTCTTAGCTTTCAAATGCCGTTTGTTCTGTTCAGTTTGCTTGTTTTAATCCTGAGATATGTTCAGTTAACAACGAAAAGGTAAAATCACAAATGTGCCACTTTTACTACAGTCAATATAGCATCAGGCCCTCTTCCCGTAAGAGTGACACAGTTGTGATTCCACTGTTTTGTTGTTTACAAGATATCTCGAGATCAATAGCGATTTTACCCTTACTTATTTAAATTAACATATCTCAAGATTAAGACAAGCAAATTAAATAAAACTAACGGTATTTGAAAGCTAAGACTATGCACTTCACGTTGATGTAAGCATCATGTCACAAGATCATTTTTTGTTGCCAAAGAGGGCGGTTTTGACTTGCACATTTTTTTTGAGACACACTGTATAACATAGCGGTTTTAGACATTAGCTAGTCTTCGTATACTTAAAAAAACGTTCCCACATAACCTATATCTGCCCACGCCCAAACTGCAACTCCAAAATGGTTTATTCTATTTTATCTGTGTCACGATGTAGTAACTCGTGCAAAGATATACGCAGATCCTCCCGATTGATTGAATAGATATAAAACAGAACAGAACCCCCCCCCCCCACAAAAAAGACTATGTACACCCTTAAAATTGCAGTACAATCGGGTGTACATACTTGTAACAATAGCAGCATCCTATAGGATGCAGTTCTTACATTTTTCCCATGGGTTGTAATGTTAAACCCACAGAGGGACACAATGTAATTCTGCACCTTTAAAGACAGAGTACGGGATATGTACGTCGAAAAACGGCAAAATGAATTAAATCAGCTCAAATCATTCGCACAATGTGAAGATTAGTATAAATAGATACCTGTCACAGAATCTTTGGGTAGAATACGTAGTTTTGGTGGAAACCTGGACATTTAAACTTCAAAATCTACAGTGACGTTGACTTTCTCGGGCCGTTCCAAAATTGTTCGATCAGCCGTTAGCCGAAGGTCGCGCGGAGTTTAGCCGTTTAACCAATCAGCGTGCTCCGCTGGTCATGCAAAAGTACACATAACCGCGATTCGCAATTTGAGCAAAATTTAATCTCGTGAAAAGAACAATATTCGGGTAACATATCGTTATTAGTTTCTCTCATAAAACAACAAATTCATGACGTATGGATCTCAAACTTTCAACACATCATACAGTATGTAAATACGAAACTACGTTTGGTATTGATAATGAAGGGGAGTAATGGACTTGCAAATCCCAAACACACTCTTTAAGAGCTACAACGCTGCTGTTGGTACATTTCTGCACCCGAATTGCACCGTTATTTCTCAGTGCGTGTAATTACCAGTGGTTCTGATAGACACGAATCTAACACCCGGGCCATATCCTTGGAACGACAGAATTTCACGTTTCCAATCAGGTTGGCTGATGGTCTGACTCGTTTCATCCACCATCTTTTTCGCAATGACGTCACCATCCCGATCCATCAGGGTCGCTGTTAGGGAATAGAAGCCTCCTCCATGGTTGCCCTCACGAAACGATTCACTGACCTGCAGGGATAGACACGAAATGTGTATGATATTATGTGTGTGTGTGTGTGTATGTGTGTGTGTGTGTGTGTGTGCGTGTGTGTGTGTGCGTGCGTGTGTGTGTGTGTTGTGTTGTGTGTGTGTATGTGTGTGTGTGTGTGTGTGTGTGTGTGTGTGTGTACACATTTAAACGTAAATTTAAGCTGTTTTTAATTGAAAAATCATCCGAGTACTAAAATTTCTACCATGGCAATCTGTGATTATGTAAGTTCGTATGTGGTTATGAGTGTGTGTGTAAGTTGGAGTGTATGCGTGTGCGTGGGTGTGTAATATTATGACACTTCCGTGTCTATCCCTGCAGGTCAGTGAATCGTTGTTCGTGAGGGCAACCATGGAGGAGGCTTCTATTCCTACAGCGACCCTGATGGATCGGGATGGTGACGTCATTGCGAAAAAGATGGTGGATGAAACGAGTCAGACATCAGCCAACGCTGATTGAAACGTTGAATTCTGTTCGTTCCAGAGGATATGGCCGGTTTAGATGTCGTGTCTATCAGAACACTGGTAATTACACGACTGAGATAAACGGTGCAATTCTGGTTCAGAAATGTACCAACAGCAGATCTCTCT
>JZLH01S0050922.1:0-19442 GCA_001188425.1 Eucidaris tribuloides | reverse complement strand
TTCCATATATTGTAGAATTTTATGACTCTTTAAATTGAGAAATCTCACTTTCTACATCCCTCAAAATTAGAATAAACTCTCAATGTTATAACAAGATCTTAGTGCTTGAAACTAGCAAGAAATAATGATTTTCAAAGTTCATTAATTATGTTTAAATTTGGGGGCAATTAAAAATCTGAAAGTGATAATTTTACTTGCCCAAAGGGCAAGTACAATAAAAAGTTAGTGTGGAGCCCAGCCCAATGCCTACCTTGTAGGCCCTACAAGGTATGGAGATGAAACCAGACATCAGATGATAAAAAAAATCAAACTCTGGGAGCATACAGCTTTACTTACAGGTGGTCTCGTCTTATCGAAGGCTCCCATGGCAATCTTGAACCCTAGACCTTCTCCCAGGAGAACATTTTCTTTTGGGACGACAACATCTTCAAACGTGATGCCTCGTGTATCTGACGCCCTCTGTCCCATATTCCACTCCTATGGAAAGAAAAACATACATACATGTACTTACTTAAAGACAGGGTTGTTGATATGCAGTGGTTACCAGTTTTGTTCAGATTTGATGCAGTGGAAAAATATTATGTTCAAAATTTAGAGGTCATGCAATCTCTAGGTTTCAAAATATAAACAATAGGCGTACCACCAGCTGTAAAGAGTCTAGCTATGTTTGTATCTGACAAGGGTATAAGCTTTGATTAGCAGGGAATATATGTTCACGTTATGATACAAGAACAGCGTCTGGCAACCAGCTTAGTAACAGTCGCATAAATTCAAATTAATGAACACATCAACAAATTAAAAAGTTAATTGTAATTTTTTTTTCACTAAACTGACCTTTCTGCCACAAGGTCTTGGGAGAGGTTTAGATAAGTGTGAATGGTCACATTATGAATGATTTTAGCCCCTTTCCTGGATTGAGCTCATTTCAAGGTGTGCAAATCATGAACACTATCTTTAAAGTCCTTATAGATAGTAAGTGTTGCACGACTGCAGGTCAGCTGGAAAGACAGGAAGACTAATGCATGGATTCGCCAAAGAGTAGGGGTTACTGAAGAGGAAAGCCTGATCGTGCAACTGAGGAAGAGAAAAGTGTCAAAGTACGGACATTGGAAACGGCGACCAGATAGTTAAGTGCAAACAAAAATAGAAGGAGAGGTAGAAGGGAAGGCCAGGCCAGGACGGAGGAAGACAGGTTGGATTGACAACATCGGGATGTGGACAGATGGTGGAATGGCTGTGGCAAAAGAGAACGCTATCAAGAGAATGCCGACGGTTCTTTGAGGACTATGGCAACACAGCAGCAGCAGCACGACAAAGTCGCCAAAAGTCAGAGTCGTGACTATCGTTGAGGAGTCGCGACTCCGACTTTAGAAACCCAAGAATCGACTCCTTGTAATGACATATATATGCTTTATAAACAAGTGAAAACAGTTCATTGTTATGTAAAATCATGTACAGTTCAGTTCAAGTAGAGGTCAGTAAGGCGTGTATGGAGTATATATTCAGGTTGTTGAACTCAAATCATTGAAGAAGGACACTGAACGGTCATTATATTATGATGCCAAGGTCAAGGTTGTACTGTGTATGTGTGGAAATCATTCATCAAGCCTAAAGAAGCTGTCATTGCACATTTTGACATGTTTAAACTTTGTGGTATACATACCCAATAAATTCATATGCTACCTGTAAAGGTCAAATGAAATCACGAAGCAAATTTGCGACACTCTGGCCTGCTTTGATAATATCATGAAATTTACAGACACCCCTGTATAATGTCTATGGAAGCTACAGTAAGTTTGTCACACCAGTCAAAGAACCATACAATCTGCACCTGTGAACACTGATGTACTGTTTTTCAATATCGCCCTCTATTGTCAAACGATAGGGAAAATTGAGACTACAGCTGCAAAGTCGCAGCAGTCCCTAGAGGTTACCATAATGACTGCATAAATTACAAATACCTTTCTGCCAACAATCAGTCCCGGCGAGTCTCTCTCCACGATAAATCCCGTGAATGCACTGTTTGCCGGTGCCTTCGGGTCAGGATTCGTGCGTGCTAACACAAAGTACCAGTTGGCGTGACCCCCATTCGTGATCCACATCTTGTTGCCATTCAGGACATATTCGTCCCCCTTCTTGACAGCCTTGGTCTGGACCCCGTTCACATCGGAGCCGGCTCCGGGCTCGGTGACACAGTATGCCTGGGGACAAAAACACATGATAAATTTTACTGAGGTTTTATTTTGTTGGGGGGGGGGGGGAGGGAGGAGAGAGGGGGCCAGTATTTCTGCCTCTTACCATCACACTTGCATAAATATCCAAACCCTCCAAAAAAGACGAAAAAAAAAACATTTTAAATATATGCTCTCACATACATCATGCTATAAATCTAACCCAAGGGGGTGGAGGTGGGGGTAAAAAGACATTTTTTTAGGGGCAAGGGGGGGAGGCAAACAGACAATTTTGGAGGGGGGAGGTAGGGGGGAATAGAGATCGGCAGTGTGACTGTTATATTGTTTTTGATCAAATTTTTTGAAGACGATTTTTCAATGTATCTGATCTTGAAGGTGAAAACTTACAATTGCAGAATCAACAAATTTGGTGGAGGGGCAAAAGATCAATTTGTCTTGAGAGTGGTGGGGAGGAGAGTGGAAACATAGATTTCCTGCGTGACTGTCATCTTATTTTCACTTGAATTTACTGAAGATATTTTCAAATGTCTCAGATTATGATGATTAACACATACACTAGTTTAAAATCGACAAATTTTGGAGGATAGGCAAACAGACTATTTTTTATTTGGGGGCAGTGGAGGGGAGAGTGGAACACAGATTTCCTGTGTGACTTGACTTATTTTCACTGGGATTTTCTGAAGATGTTTTTCAAATTTCTCTGATCATGATTATGAAAACTTATGGCAGTTCCACAACCAATGGAGTTTGAGGGGCAAACAGACATTTTTTTTTCGCCCCGTGTAACTGTCATTTCAATTTCACCAGTATTTCTGAAGATTTTTTCAAATGTGGTCTACTTACACAAACAAGGGGCTCATCAACTAGTCTTCCAAGGTATTTCTTTTGTTGCTCTTTCGTACCAGCCAGGATCACAGGGGCAGACTGTAACAAAATACAAGTGGAAATTCCCATTAATTAGAAGTTCCTGTATTGTAGCAGAAGTATTATCACTATACTTTTAAACTTTCAACAATAATTTTCACCAATGTCAGTCAGCACACAATGTTTTGAAGGTTGGGTTAAAATGTACAGCACTTGTTCCTCTGTTCTCAGCAATGACTGTTCAAATCAATTGAGGCTTTTCATCTTAGTTTTGTCAATAATGTATCTTTATCTTGTGTGAATATAAATACATATTTTTTCATTGCTTTTACTTCATGTCTTGAAACAGTTCACAGTAAATGTAAATTAAGAGCTCAATAAACATTTTCTGTCAAATAATGATTGATAATGATTTACAACAAAGATGATATGATTGATGTATGAGCTATGTTGGTGATGATGATGATAATGATGATGGTGATGATGATAATGATATCGATGATGATGGTGGTGATGGTGATGATGACGAAGAAGATGATGATGATAATCATGATGCCGGTGGTGGTGGTGATAATGATGACGATGATGAAGATTATAATGATGTTGGTGGTGGTGATTGATGATGATGATGATGATGGTGATGATGGAGATGATGATGGTGATGATGAAGATGAAGACAATAACAATGGCATTGATGATGATAATGATGATGATGATGATGCCCTCTTACCCCAAGTCCACAGGCTTCAATGGCAGTCTGGATGCCAGTACAGCCATAGGCCATTTCCTCTGTGATGATACAAGTGTCCAGTACACCCAGTCCTGCTCCACCTAAAACCGGATAGAATTTAACACTTTACCAAACAAGCTAGTGTTACAGAGAGACCAGTATTAAACTCAACAAGACCATAAATTCCTTCTCATTATTTAACTCTTATAAAATGTAAAAAGTATAACCAATTCTGGGAGCGTTGTGTACTAAATTGAGGACTATTTCTAATCTTGACATTTCCTTTTACGCTTGTCTTTTTAACATGATTGTAAGCATCCCAAAATGGCAAAAAAAAACAACTTAATTGAAACATACACCAATAGTTTCATTTGTTGGAATGTGTTGCTACACTGAAGTACTGAATATGCTGAATATTTCGCAGTGGTTTTATTTTTGCGATTTACTGAACGCGAAAATTTTCACTTCTTGATAATCCTGTACAAAGTGAATGCAAATACAATAAAATCGCGAAAATATACTCGCGCGAATTCCTCGTCTTGAAGCAAAATCACGAAAATATATGAACGCAAAATATATGGCGTATACAGTAATTATCTTGGATATGTTCAATAACAGAGAAATGAACATGCAGATGTCACAATTGAATTAACATATGCCCATGTTACAAATGCAACACATGAGAAGCCATGCAACACAAATTTTTTTTTTTTTTTGCAGGGAATTTTCAGCTGGTACTTCTGATGAAAAAGAGAAAACATATGATAGTGAAATATATACTTACATTGTATTCTACTGTACATTCAGTTTTATTATATTATGGAGGTCTACCACCTTCCTGTTTATATTGTGAACCACCACCTACCCTGCTTTTTTCTCTGAAAATATTTGAAACAAGTACATCATATAACATGAGCCTACCAGTCTCCGGCTATATTTATATAAATTAGTATACAAATAATGAATGTTTATGAGTTCAATGGTACGAATATTTTCATGAGTTGAAAGATAAAACCAGGGGTTCTCAAATAGCGGCGCACGCGCCACTTTTGGCGCATCAGGTCTTCCGAAGTGGCACATGAAACCGCCATGATAAAAATTATGAATTATGAAATTTGTTTGAATTTGCATTTCGGTATTTTACATTTATTAGAGCCATTCTGGGCTACTTAAAACGCCTCATGTGTAAGAGCTTTGGGGGCTCTGCCCCCTCGACCCCCGCCAGGGGCCCGAACACCCCGAGGCTCCGCTCGCAGTGATGCCTTATGGGATCACTTTGTGCACACTTCTATATGGAAAATAGATAAAAATATCCTTTTTCAAGGAAATGTATATAGTTTTAGACTTAAAAATACTTTTCTTATTCTTAAGAGGTTGGCATCTCTGCACTCGCTCACGCGAGGTGGTGCAGTATACATTCTTGATAACAAATTTGGCGCTTCAACAAAAATAATTGAGAACCCCTGGATTAAACGTTCTATTCAACGAGGCGAAGCTGAGTTGAATGGAACGTTTAATCTTTCAACGAATGAAAATATTTGTACTATTGAACGAATGATGAAACATTCATTATTTGTTTTATACAACCATTAAAGTAGATCTTTGTCATTTGATTGGAGGAATGTAAAGTTTGAAAAATATAGCCATACATACATTCTGATTCTGTTTCTAGCTAATTCACAAATTTAGCATGTTCAGTGCACGTGTGTATAGCCAATGTCTGCAGTTTCCTCATTTTAATCTAAATTTCACCAAACATTCAAATCTTTATCAAAGCAGTGAGTTATGTTCCTGGTTATGTTTAAAGTTCAAAGATAAAACTCATTGCACTACGTACATCATCGTACAGTTCAGTCAATGTGGTAAGTACTACGTGTGTAGTGCACACTGCACGCGCTACACACATTTAGTATGCATATTGCGACACAGAGTCCGGTAACATTACGAACCGTGGAATGGGACGAAAATAGAACCAACATGCACGCAAAAATATAGCCAAATTGCACGCTGCGCTGAATAGGGTATATATTTAATATCACGTGACCAACAATCCTCCAATCAAATGACAAGGATCTACTTGGATGTTGTATATTTTATATATTTATAGAAGTAGTAGCAATAGTATCTTCCTCACTATCATTTCTGCTACTACTACTACTACTACTACTACTACTACTACTACTACTACTACTACTACTATTTTTGCTGCTGCTAAGTGTATTACATCCAGGACTACTATCTTTGGGTAACGCACAATACACTACAAAATATTCAAATACATGTACTGTTTAGTCTTTAATTTATTCTATTGATCAACTATGATTTTATCTTATTGTCAAAGTCAAACAAAAACAAAACACTTACCTATGTCTTGTGGGATACTTGTGTTCATGATACCTAACTCCCAAGCCTTCTTGATTAGGTCCCATGGATACTAAGAGGAGGACAAATGTGAACAAAGAAAAATACTGCCATCAATTAAACATCCATCATGAAAGCTCAGACGAATAAACTGTGCTAATTTGTAAAGTGACAATTCTTACAACTCCTTCCTTTTCATGCAATATCAAAACAGCAAAGTAAAACTGTCACAAATTTATGAGCCTATAAAAATGAAGAAAAGAATCCACCCCAAAAATTCTTGCCAACTACTTTCGAGTTTAAAATCAAGTTTAAGAATAATCATGACTTTTGTACATTCAAGTACCTTGTCACTGCATGTTTCTCATTTTTGTTAAACAATTTGAAAAAATTAAATCCAAGGGTAAAAAACAAATCAAAACAAAACAAAACAGTACAGGCAGACTAAGTAATGTGGGTTGGGGGGGGGGAGGTAGGTATCAAGCATTTAATTATACATTTGATCTTATAACAACACACCTACAGACAAGAGCTGAAGGTCTAATTTACATGTAGCTTCTGGTTAAATAATTGAGGTTCTTCATTCTTTATTTAATCATCCATTACTTTCATTTTGATGAAACCAACCAAAAATAACTGAACAAGCCTTTGGCTTAAATTTCCAATGGTGTTTTTTTTTTTTTGGGGGGGGGGTAGGACTATGCACACTTGGGTATTTAAAGACTACAATGTCTGGACAGATTATGACAAACACAGGCATCAGCCAGCACAATTTGCCATAAATTGTTATTTCACCAGGCAATAACCAGCAACTGTAAAGTAGAAGCTATAACTTCATGAGGAAATCAAACGCATTAAAAATCATTGCCATAGTCAAACCATGGGATACATGACTACACAGGAAGCAAATACAGGATGTAAAGTGAAATTGGCCTTGTCAATGTAGGAAGAGAAATATTAAAGGCAAAATTAAACAATGTTTCAAGTTTAAAAAATTCTGAGCGTCTACATTATCCTTCATGCTATGTGCATTTCTTATAAGGTCCAAAATAGACATCCTAACTCCTAAATAAATTGTTCTTCAAAACAATTACTAAGTGCTTTTCAAGAAGTGCAAATCAATAAGCGACCATTCCAGCTTTCCCTCATAGAATGCTGTGTCACAGACCTTTCCTCCACCAGAGAATAAATCATATGCTGGTATTCATCTGTGTATGATTCGATGGTATAACTGTCTAAAGGTTTGTGTTCCAGGGTGTTTATTTGTTCATCTAAACACTATGTAGGCCAGATGTCAACGTAGGTCAGATGGTGCTTCCACAATTTTGAATAGTGTCTTTAATCTACAGTACCAGCATGGAACCCTTACCTACCTGCATCACTCACTAATGTGTGCTGGTAGATCTGGGGGAGTTTGAAACAGACCCATGTATACATTTACTAATGATAGTTTGTTACAAGTTTCAACAAACGTGGGCAAGGCTGGCTAGTTATACCATGTGGGTGAATGTGTGACATGCATACTTATCAATGTACATGTACCAAGACTAGGCGAGGGGGAGTGGATTATCCATAATAATTACACAATACTTCTTTATACAGGAAAACTGGGTGTTTTTTCTGTTCTATCCCTATGCTGCATATTCACCAAACATCAAAGTGTTGTTGTTCCAAGTGATAATTGATACCCATTAATGATTTGTATTTGCTTTGAATTTTCATCCAAGTTTATCTTTTTATTTTAAGCAGGACTCCTACACAGAATTATTGCAAATTGGTAGATCCTTAGGTTCACTAGAATTGTTATTTTGACCTTGTCACTATTGGAACATGTTACAGTATACTGTTGTAAACAATAAGTGAAGTTCCCCATGCATGTCCAAGGGTACTTTAGCACATCAGGAGGTATATGATTGCGAACTTTCTCCTACTAGAATGTAACACCTCTGTATTATATTACCAGACTGCATTAATGAAATATTGTACCTCTCCAGTTTTGTCAAGTTCTGGTGCCACAGGCATGATTTCTTCTCGAGTAAACTTTCGAGCAAGTTCCTGATAAGCCAGCTGTTCCTCGGAAAGAGCTGAAAAAAAATGAAGTGTTTGGAATAAATATTAATTACAGCATTCTTCTTAGTAAATATGGGTATAAGTTCTAAGCAAAATGAACAAGCATTTACAGTGTATAGTACAGTCAAACCTGTCTTAGTGACAACCTCTCTATAGCAGCCAACCTGTTCATAGTGGCAATAACAGACATTCTGTGGGGAAACAAATCATGTGTTAAATAACCTGTTCATAGCAGCCACCTGTCTTTAAAGCCATAGTTTTTTGTTTCCCTTGGGTGGCCACTATAAACAGGTTTCACTGCAGGAAGCTCCTTCAAAGAAATCAGAACAGAATATTTTTTTTCTGCATTGTCCTCTCTTTTCCACAAATCATACATAAATGATACCTTTAAAGATTGTGTCAGGGATGTGCAAGTCCATTACTTCCCTTCATTATCAATACCAAACGGTAGTTTAGTACTTACAAATGGTGTGTTGAAAGTCTGAGATCCATATGTCATGAATTTGTTGTTTTATGAGAAAAACTAATAACGACATGTTACCAGAATGTTGTTCTTTCCGTGAGTTTCAATTTTGCTCAAACTGCGAATCGCGGTTACAGTGTACCGTCGCAAGACCAGCGGAGCGCACAGTGATTGGTTTAAACAGCTAACCCCCGCGGGACCATTGGCTAACGGCTGATCGGACAATTTTGGTACGGCACGTGCACGTTTGACGTCGCGGATTTTTTGAAATTGCTCCTGAGCAATTTGAAAAAGGATGAAGTTTAACCGTCCAGATTTTCACCAAAACTCAATATTTCACCCCAAGTCTCTATGAGAGGTGTTTATTTATATTAATCTTCACATTGGATATGATTTCAGCTGATTTCATTCATATAGATGTTTTTTGACGTGCAAATGAATGACACAATCTTTAGCCCTCTCATTGCAGCAAAACCTAATACTGTAGATTTTGTATGATTTTTTTCCATGTGATACTCTGAGGGTGGCACTGAAAGGGTTAACCTGTCCTAAAAGTAAAATGGACACAATAGGATGGTTTGATCAAACTTTTTAGTTTGTTTTATGTGAGTGGTAGCAATTTAACAAGTCAAACACAGAGGAGAACAAGAGTGTCGCTGGGGCGAGCACATAATACGCCCGCCTGTAACGCGGAAAATGATAACATGTCACTGTGACCTTGACCTTTGTCTTTCGACCTCAAATTCAATAGGCTTCCTGGGATCCATGCTAGTATCATACACACCAAATTATATGAGCCTGGGTTAAGTTAAACTGAAGTTATCGTGTTTACAAGGACTTCACAAGGGTAAGATGAAAACATGTCACTGTGACTGTGACCTTGACCTTTGACCTTTCGACCTCAAAATCAATAGGCTTCCTGGGATCTATGCTAGTATCATACACTCCAAATTATATGAGCCTGGGTTAAGTTAAACTGAAGTTATCGCATTTACAAGGACTTCACAAGGGTAAGATGAAAACATGTCACTGTGACCTTGACCTTTCGACCTCAAAATCTATAGGCTTCCTGGAATCCATGTTAGTATCATACACACCAAATTATATGAGCCTGGGTTAAGTTAAACTGAAGTTATTGCGTCTACATGGACTTCACAAGGGTAAGATGAAAACATGTCACTGTGACCTTGACCTTTGGACCTCAAAATCAATAGGCTTCCTGGGATCCATGCTCATATCATACACACCAAATTATATGAGGCAACGTTAAGTTGAACTGAAGTTATGGCGTTTACAAGGAAAAGATAACGGATGGACAGACAGACAGACGAACAGACGGACACCAAGCGTGATACCATAATACGTCCCGTAGCCGGGTGTATAAAAAGTCTTTCAGTCCAGGAAAAGGTTGATGAAGTTAGACTACACATAATGAAGAGCTGAGCATACTTTAAAGGCAAGGAATCTCATTTGCACCCCTCCCCCAGTGTACCAAAAGGTCACTCATGGCCTTAGCCTATTTATGAAGGACATGTCTGTGAATCTGAAGATCAGTTATTACCTAAAAATTAACAAATGCACAAAAAATAATGGCTGCCATCTTAGTGTTTGTTCTATGCTAAGAATGTTTGTCTCTTTGAGAAAATACATGTAATTCACATAGGCTTTGTTTCTTACTCCTATACTTTGCTACTTGGGTCATCAGATGGTATTTTCTTCTGTTATACCAGTATACACATCATTAATTCTTAGGCATGCAAAAAAGATGCCATACCATTAATTCACTGACAAAATAGGAAAAATAAACAAGCTCATTCTAAAAAAAATCTATTATGTAAAAAGTAAAAACAAAATGATTCTTTGACTATGGATGTGAACATACATGTACATCTAATACTAAGCCCTTTTTGCAAAAGTACGAGTATCAGTCAAACAACAAACAAATAAAATAAACAAAGTGAAAATTAATGTAACGGCAGTTGAAAAGCTGAATCTTTCTAGTTGGAGACACGACTTGATAATGGCAATTTAAGTACTACAGGGAACATGTACACTTCAAGTTCAGAATCATACGTATACAAACATTAATACAAGATTGCACAAGTTTGATTATCAATCAAACAACATACAAACAAAACAACAAAGTGTATATTAATTGTAATTATAAAATGGTCATGTTGATCCGGTGTGTTATGTGAGTAGGCATTAGTTTTTACTAGTGCCCGCTCAGATTTTTAAAACCATTTTATAAAACAAATAATGCACATTACGCGTTCGGTCGTTCGTAAAACTATTGACCCTCGGTAACTTTATAAAAATCCAAAACACACTCGGCCTTTGGCCTCGTGTGTTTCAGATTTTTAGAAAGTTACCTCGCGGTCAATAGTTCTTACTAACAACCTCGCTAATGTGCATTATTTGTATAGTAATGGAAGTCAAATGTTTGAACTTGTCCCAGTTTGAGACATGACCTGACAGAGACAATAAATGTAACAAAGAAACATACATTGTTGACATTCTTCAATTAGTCAACAGAATATGTACATCATACATGTACATAATTTTAAGGTCAATGACACCAGCAGGTTTATCACAAATAGTATTATTAAGGTCAAATCTATACTAACAAGATCACTAAATTACCTCTTTGTTTTCACATACAGATGTCCCATACACATACCTGCCAACCTTTGATAATAAAAAATCAGTATCAAAGCTATGAGGGCGCGGAGCGCCCGAGCAGGGGGAGGGTGTGGGAGGGGCGTTTTCTCCCATCCCACGGTAAGAACCTTTTGTATTTTAGATATGTAAAAAGGGCCTTTTCCTTAACTTCAAAAGCAATTTTTCAGACTTATTTGATCCCCCAAAATAGATCTAAAACACATACACAACACAGTCAGAAGATTTCCTGGAAATTCTTCATCTTTTTCACCATAATTTAAATCCTAACATTACATCGTAGTACATGAACCAGAGTGTGCTAGGCTTTGAGGTTTAATAATGAAATGTCTGATGTCAGTCAGTGATGAAGCCTTTGAAGGATTATCCTTTTCTTGATAAAATTTTCAAACAGTGAGTGTTGAACTTTTGAAGGATCTGATTTTGAAAAAAAAATAAACATTTAAGCACTTTAGAAATAATATATGTACTATGAAAGAATCATCAGCAGACTCCTGAAAATAAAAAAAAATAGGCAGTACACATTCATGATGTTGTGATTTGTGTCTACACTACATAAATCACTGTGTGTGGGACTGGGGGCTTGGACACCTAAAAATGTGAAGTGCTTGCAAGGCTGCATTCGAGATTCTCATCAAAATTCCTACTTACTTGGTACATTACTCACTTTGATTTCTTTCCCAACAAATTTGGACAGCTAATCTTCATATCTACTCACTTGCACAGAACGGTAAACACATCGCGGCACGTACGTGATCAGTCAAAAATCACTCTCATACACCACACACAACACACGTGTAGCTAGAAGTTCATCCAGGCTGGGTAGTGTAATTTTTTTTTTACAGGCAAGACTCCATGGGGCACAGTACCATGTGAATGCAATCGGAGGGCACCGCTGTGCGGTGCGCGCATCCTACCTACATGTACATGTACACAGTAGCGTAGCCAGCTTTTTGCCATTGGGGGGGCAAGGCACCCGAATGTACCGACAAACTTCCGACGTGCCGACATATTCATGTTGTGTAATAATAACAGTTAAATGATTTAGGATGATAGTGAATAATTAATACACAGGGGCGGATCTAGCTTTTTGGTAAGGGTTTTTTTGAGCGATGGTGATGGGAGAAAATCAAAAAAATGCATATGTTTGCGCGCGAAGCGCGCCGAAAATTTTAGAATTATGTAAGTTTGCGCGCGAAGCGCGCCGAAAATTTCAGAATTGTGTATGTTTGCGTGCAAAGCGCGCTGAAAATTTAAAAAATGCGTATGTTTGCACGCAAAGCGCCCCGAAAACTTGAAAACTGTATATGTTTGCGCGCAAAGCGCGCCAAAAATTTGAGAATTGTGTGTGAAAATTTGTTTTACACTGTTTTTTGAAACAAATTTTGTAATACGTTTTGGTTTTCCTGACTTCTACTAACAAATTAAGATACAAATTCTTCACTTGGCAGCCCAAGGGGGGGGGGTTAAACCCCCTAACCCCACCCCTGTAGATCCGCTGCTGATACAACTATAAGAAGTAATGCTTCTACTAATAATGGTAATGTATGCGCGAGTGAGCGAAGCGAACGAGCGCTTCAGACATCAATAGATTTTCAAGTCAAAGAAAGTTGAAAGTTATATTTCTACAATCGTAACAAAGCCTTCTGATGTTCTGATATTATTTATATCAGCATTCAGCAGTACTTTAATTCAACAGGAACACACAAGTATAATCATGCAACAAGTTTTGTTATTCAACAAAAGAACATTTTTCGAAGTATATGAGAATAGGAACGTGTGGGCAAATTAAAGGCAATTTGTGGCTTTTGATTTGGATGGCGAACGAGGAACGGGTCAAAGGGCAACATATTTACATCCACTTCACATGGTGGAGCTAGCGTGCCCCGGTATCAAATAGCGTTCTATTCTTTTTTCTCAAGATTTTTTCCTAAATGTACACGTTGCTGAAATGTTAAATCTTTCAACAGTTTAATGTTGTAGGCCTGGAAACATTTTGTCGGTACAACATGATGTTCGGGTCGGTTGAATTGGAACGTTGTCTGTGTAGTAGGCTACACTTGACTCAGGTTGACTGTACTATACCGCTAACGTTCCAAATGTCATCAATCATAGTATTCATGACAAGGCGGTTTGTTAGCGAAAAAACACCTGACATGAAGAAATCATTATGCGAGCGAGCGAGCAGCGAGCTTGGAAAAAAAATGATTTTTACATAAAAAAATGCAATTTCTTTCAATATTTTGTCGGTTTATGAGATATTTCGTCGGTACAAAATTATTTTTTTTGTCGTCCGCATGTACGAACGGAGTCTTTCGTGTACCGACGAAATTCCGAAAAAGCATTATTGGGGGGAGCAACTGCCCCCTCTGCCCCCCCTTTGGCTACGCTTATGCATGTACATGCATGATGCGTGTGAAAGGCGTCTAAACAGAAGACTAATACATTTACGGGTTAGGCTTAAAAATGTACTACGGAAAAAATAATCGCGGAATCACATGCCTTACAATTACATGCAGTATGGGCATGTTAGCCTTTGCTCCAGCCTTTTTATTTGTTAATAATTTCAGAAAATCAAAAAATCAGAATTTTGATTTTAAAAATCGGAATTCGGAATTGAGGTTAAAATATCGGAAAAATTCCGCCAAAATCGGAATGGTTGGCAGGTATGCATACAAGATTTGAAGTTCAGTGCTGTAATCACTAAATGTTATCTGACCGCTAACCAACAGTGGAGACCCAAAACCATCAAGAATATTTACAATACGTTTTCCCTTCCCTGGTTTTATGTGATTTGGAGACAACCAAAAATGATACAGCTCAGTATGAAGTAACAATCACTTCCCCAATTTAGACAAAAGGTCAACTAGATGGCCCTTGTGTTACCTCGTGTCTCAAGACTTTTCTGGCTTTTCACCTCAGTTGAACTTCAGAGTAGGCCTACCAGTAATAGCCTAAAGGCCATACATGTATCACGGACACAGTCAGGATATTGATCACATTCACATGCTTAATCAGTAAATATTTGCTCAGTATCAAGGAGAGATACAGAACTATTATTTGGCACATGTAAACACCATTCACTTGTGTATTGTTCATAAAGCTATCAATATGCTTGGAATGATAAGACTAAGTGATATCCAATCACCAATACCTTGGGACCTTTGTCAAAACAGGTTATCAATATTTAGTCTAGTGATTTCAATGTTTTATTCTATCATATAAAGTTTGCTCTTGCACATCATCAAGCAAATAAGACAAAGTCATTGCACATAACCAAAAAAAAAAAATCACTTACAAATTTTTGGGGCTCTGGGGGTGTTTAGGGGAAAATAATTAAAAATAATTTAAATTGAATAAAAGACACCGCCACAATGCCACTGAATTTTAATTTTGTGACCTTTAAACCAGTGCGACTGTCGGACATGATTTGAGTATCATCTTCATGACACGAGCACTGAGAAAAGTTTACATGGTCAGAAACCCACAACAAAAGTGAAGTTGGTCAAATGCTACACAGCCTCTGCTTTCCACAGGTGGTGAACTTTGCCAAAAATGTTTGCAAAATCAATGGACACCCCTTCAACTCCTTTGGCAACTGTCAAAATCCCCACCCCCCCCCCTTCCTTGCTTCTCTTTGACTGTTTAATGTCCACTGCCCTCTTTAGTTTGGCCTTGTTAGTTGTTGCCCTCACTGGCTACAGAATGTCAGCCCTTTTTCAAACTTTTTTTTTCTTATTTGTTCCTTTTCAAAGGGCCAGATGCCACTTTTCAATTCCCAGAGGTACCATGCCTCGTACTTACTAAAGTTGAGGCCTCCTGTGGCTGCTGCTGCTGCTGCTGCATTGGCTTCTGGCTGGCTCGCCGTCGTCAAGCGTCTTATTCCACTGAGACTTCGCAGAGCCTGTGGGTTAATACAAATCAGAAGACCATCAATCTGTGAAACCCATACGGTCAACCTGCATGGCCCTGCAATTATTATTTTTAGCCAAGTTTCCACCAGGTCCCTATATCCCTCTTAAAGGCAAGGTTCACCCTGATGTCAAGTTGGTTTTGATAAAAGCAGAATGAGAGAAATGTATTAATAAAAGTTTGGCGAAAATCCACTAAAGTATAGCAGAGTTATGACCTTTCAAATTTTTGAATTTGTGACGTCACATACGAGCAGCTTCCCATATGTCATTGTAATGTTAATTCAATAAATTGCCACTTTTTATTGGTTGATGATAATTGAATTTTTTTCATAGCAGCATGTATGAAATGATGTTTCTAATTACATATTGAATGCACAGGTAACATTATTTTCAATTTTTCGAGAAAATGGCACTTTATGGAATTTATATTACATGACAATTGGGGAGCTCCTCGCATGTGACGTCACAAATTTAAAACTTTGAAAGGTCGTAATCGTAACTCCGCTATTCTTTGGTCGATTTTCGCCAAACTGTCATGAATACGTTTCTCATTGTTCTGCTTTTATCAAAACCAACTTGACGTCAGGGTGGACCTTGCCTTTAAAATGCAGAGCAGCGATGTGGATAAATAGCCTTACTGAAAGATGACAAATCAAACTCAATTGGTCTGTTGCGTGTGAAAGGCAGAGAACAATCCACTATACCTCCGAGTGTCATCATATTCCCCAATGAAATAATTTATGTAAAGGATTGCAACAATAAGATAACAAATTATTCCTAATCTACTCTCCTGTTCTCGGAGCTACTTTCTAAAAATCAACAAAAGTGTGAACTAATGATATCAACAGTTCACTCAGATGGATTTGTTACTTTCCTGAACACTTCTACCACAATATTGGCACTTTTATTTCAGGGAAAAGCGATGTCTTTTCATACTGTATTATTTGAAGGTTATCTCAAAACTGACTAGATTCATAATGAAAACTTTAGCATTTTAGCGTCATGTGTGAACTCACACACTCACTATAACACACTAAACGAGCGTAAAATTTGGTTTATTTTTGCAAGAAACTGTTCATTCTCCGTGTTGCATATTTCCCCAAAAGGCACATGGATTCTGAAAGTTTATTTCATTACCTTTTGAATGGTAAACATTTGATTCAATTAAAGTAAAAATGCAGAGACTATTTTCCTTCAAAAGAGTCTAGTCAGGTCAGTATGTCTAGGGGAAATTTTGAAATTTGTGGGTATTTTGCCAACACTGTTCTCTTTGTTTGCAACTGACATGTGATTCATAGTTCGCTATAAAAGGCAGAAGGCTTCTGAAGCTGGTTATATTTTCTATCATATGATATATTAAAAATAGCTTTTGATTGGTCAAAAATCCAGTGAGCATTTTTTTCTTAAAAGTTTTAGTATAAATCACAAAGAAGTTGACAAAATTGGGAGAATTACGTCATGAAGGTCTCCTCCACACACAATGCTATGCAGTGTGAAGCGGGTCACTCAGCCGTATCGTGCTAAACAAACAAACTGGGACACACATTCCCTGTTCACTTTTGCACAATTCGCTCCGAAAGTTTTCATTACAGACATGCATGACAAGTTAACGCTGTTAACTGGTTCTTGGGAAATAACTGTAATGATTGTACTGATACACCACTAATAACTGGTTCTTGGGAAATAACTGTAATGATTGTACTGATACACCACTAATAACTGGTTCTTGGGAAACTGATACAATACATAAGGTCATGTGTCGTATGGTGGGACCCCCAAATACCTGGTGGCGTTACATTTTTCAGTCCTCTTGTTAATTCAACTTGTTGTCCCAGAGCTATCCTTTATCCAATCATAATGAATTTGGGCTCATTCTACAGCAAAATTACTCAGCTTTTGAAATCTGAGTAACAATCTTGTATTACGCTTTGTTTAATTAGTGAAAAATGCAAAAATGTTAACAATGGTAAATCTGGTGGATAAGCGGAGGAGGAGCTGTACAAACCCTATGGGAAAATTGCAAATTCATGTACACTCTTTTATTTTTTCTATTTTTTGCAGCAGATATTTATCACAGAGTTTTGATATGCATCTGACTAACTTGACACATGTTATATTTAACAAATTTTACAATTAAATATAAATGTCTCTTGAATTATTAACGTAATAATGACTGGTGTAGCTATGCTTTGCCATGACCTTGTACCGTTATAGAAGCATGATAGTACTGCATGATAACAAACACACATGTATGTTCACGTCAGGCTAGATTTTGGTTGCATTTAAATACACTGTAACTAATCAATTATTAAACAACATCCTCTAATTAATTCTTCAAATTGTTAATTAAGGTTTGAATATAGTGTTTGTTAATTGGTGTAATTAATGTTTATGGTAACAGATCGTACTGATAAATTTAAAACATATTTTGCCACACCCTTGTCCACTAAATCTAAAATCAAAAAGTCAGTAAAACCATACATTTCCTAAGCTGATAGTGTGCTTTTCAAAATGTACCATCGAATTTGAGATATGTCTTAATTACCGACAAGTGCAATGAGTTTCATCAATAATCACAATGTTACATTTTTTGTGATATTACTCTATTAATTTTTTTTCGTCACACAACCATGTATAGCAACTTGACTTGATGATTGAGTATTTCTCTCTGGAGTATAAGCTTCCAGAAATGTAATAGCTTTTGTTGGTGTCTGAAATGTGCTTTTTGAGTTATATTGGTTTAAATGCAAAAAGTGAAAAATTCTGAATTTTGGTGCTTGTAACGTAAAGGGGCCCCACCATACAACACATGACCATGAGCAAAGAAATCACATTGTGCACTGCTATTGTCTATGCAAGACGTTGGCCAGAGTGCTTACTGGTCGAGTGAACAGGAAACAATAAGACTGGACTTGACTTTGAATAGAGTATACACTTGACATTGAATAAGGTGTACTTGGCATTGCCTAACACATGTACACAGTATGTATGTGTGTACTACTATACATAGGGCCTAAGAGCTGTTCACTAATGTGTATACACTGTATGAATCTATGTCGACATTTCAATCTCCATCACTTGACTCAATATAATCAAACATATAAATAAATACAATATTTTAAGAAATCTATAAACAGTGTACGTTATGTAGTAAGAAACAAAATGATTATACAATAAATTCATCACTGCAAATGCCTGCAGTGACAACCACTAATAACTGGTTCTTGGGAAATAACCGTAATGATTGTACTGATACACCACTAATAACTGGTTCTTGGGAAATAACTGTAATGATTGTACTGATACACCACTAATTTGAAATTACATTTGTGTAGATCTATAGTTTGGTACATGATACAAACAAATAAATGTTCTCCCAATGAATGACAGAAAGATCATCATAACGACCTCGCACAGGTGCAGAGTGAAAAACGTCACTTGCGGTTAGCGCCGAGATTTCCATGCGGAAGATACAAGTTAGCAATTTGAGCCGGAGATATAAATATTCAGCATTTTCTGTCCAAGTGAGAAGAAATTTAGGTAAAACTGCAGAGTTGATCTCAGTGAATGAAATTGCGTGAGACTCCCATAGGCCAATGATATAACCCAAGGGTCCAAAGGCATGAGATCACATAGAAATGCATGCAAAATGAAACAAAATATTGGCATGAGAAAGGGTCAAAATGCGTGAGTCTCACGCTCATTGCGTGAGAGTTGGCAGCCCTGAAACTGGCAGATATTTTCTGAGATAAGGTGAGATTAAGTTAAGGTGGTCGATGAGTAGTACATCCAACCATACTGTTACATGTAGCTCATTACTCCTAATTCGTGAATCCAAATTTCAGATTTTTTTGCTTTGTTTTCTGAATTCCGATATTCTGTAAACAATTTGGGCAAAAAAATTAGCATGATCAGTAGTCCCTCAACTTTTTACCAGGAATTTCTGAAAAAAAAATAGAAACGCTTCAGACCATGTGATTTTCAGGTCATTAATATTTATGAATATATTCATAAGTATTAATGACCTATAGAAACGCTTCAGACCATGTGATTTTCAAGTTCTTGGTTGTGGACATGTTTGAATGTTGTGGCGTAAATTGTGTCTAGTCCTATGCATATTTTTTGAATTTTTACACAAGGCCAGTGCATGAAGTAGGTCGGTTTAAAAA
>JZLH01S0050914.1:2975-17191 GCA_001188425.1 Eucidaris tribuloides | reverse complement strand
ATGATTGATTGATTTAATCTGTTGGTTGAAAGTTCATTCGGGATGTACATATCATGAACACGATCTGAACCTAGTATATATTAGCCAGAACACGGGCTTTATCGAATTAAACACTTTGGGTTAAACTAAAGAATTGCCAACGCGAATATCCACAATACTTGTCTGGAGGAAAGCGTGGAAGACAGTAGACCCAGAGGCCGCCGCGGCCGCTGACCAAAGAAATGACTGCCCCTGTACAATAGATATCATCATCAGGTTAACGGATGCAACGCACAAAACCTGCCATTAAAGTGATAGGCTAACATATGTGGAGCTTCAAATTAAAAACTTGTCAAAACTTTTCTATCTGAGTAGTATTTGAGATCGACAATAAACACCCTAGAATACAATATGTTTGGAAATTTATGTGCCACTGAAGATATGAATGAATAAACAATTATACTCGGGCGAGTAAAAAAAAACCTAGATCCACACACAGTAAGTCTATGGAGGGAAATGGCAGTGAATCCAATATATTACGGATTTTCACTGTTTAAAGCACTAATAATCATTTGAAATTGCAATTTTCAGGGTTATTTTTAGACTTTATCAAAGGAACTTGTGACACGGAGATTAGTGCAGCTCACATTTTTTTTTAAACTATGCCGTAATGTAGCCAGTGGCTTTAATAGAGAATCTCAGTACATCATTGTCGTGTAGAAATCATCATCTGGAGCCTCTGCCTGCATGGATGACAGGCTAGTAAACAATGACCACAGTTTGAAAAAAGTGTGCTTACGTAATCCACCATTGCTCTATGCTGCCCCCCCCCCCCCATGACAAAAGGGCATAACTGACATTTTTGGATGTTTTGGAGATATCGAGCAAAATGTGTTTTGTCCTATGCAGTGTCCTTTTAACCAGCGGATCATGAAACAAAGGGACACTTCTAAATTAAATTTGTTTGTTCTGCATGTTATATGATGTAACTGAGTTCCCCTACACTTATATAACTCAATTGAGAAAAAAATGTCAGTTATGCCTTTTGCATGGGGGGGGCATGTATGTGCCTTGGGACTAGGGTAAAATGAAGCCCTGAAAAAATTGTATTTCCATATGATCTAGTGCATAAAAAATTACGAGTACTCAGGTTGACCGGATCACATGTCTATTTTCCTCCATAGATTTTACTGGTGTATATCTTAGGCTTTTTATTACTCCACCCAGTGGAATGATATGACGTTCTTTATGCATATCTTGCCAGCTGCAACTAACTTTCCAACTTATGTATCTATAGAGTGTTTAGTTCTCCATTTAGAGCACTACTAAATAGCTCGATATCCACAGTTTTGACAATCTTGAAGTTCACAATGTTAGCCATGCTGCGCTCTCACATTTCACACCGACTACTCTTTCAATCCCGCCAAAATACACATTATGTGGGAATACTTTTGTTTAAAGTAACTACGTGATGATATTGGAGTGGGTTAAACAAAAGACCTTTTCATTTAACTTTTTTTTTCATCTCGCGAAGTTCGTGAATAATTGTTTCAACCCAGAACGGTATTACAGCCCAAATGACCATATATTTTGTTTACATCAGTAGAATATATGAGGCTTACATGACTTAGTTGTGATGAATATCGAATATTCAAGTACAAATGACGTTAAGTGAAGCCACGGCAAACTACAATGCGAGGATTACATCCTTGGCCAAAAAAAGGATTTGTTCTCAGACCGGATTATTTGCTACGTTTCACACAAAAAACCTTTACTTTTGTGCAAACCGCTCCCAACGTTGCAATGATTCAACGCGGCTGTCGCAGACCTAGTTCGCGTCGTTTTTGCGTCGCACATATCCATTTCTACATTTTTCCGGGTTCTGATAGGTATTATTTACGAGATTAATCACGTAGTCGGGCAGAGGGGAGTGAGGGGAGTGGACCCCCCCCCCCCATTTCTCCATATTTCCTTCAGCTGATCCGTATTAATATTGCCATGCGAATGTTTCAATTTGGATCATTTTCGTATGTTTTCTTTTTTTACTGAAATGACACTTTTCTGGAGTTTCCAACAAACTTTTATCATTTACTCCCGTGACTTTCCTGATCATTTTCGTCACCATTTTTGTAATGTTAGTCGTCAAATCTTAAATGTGAGGATTTCATTTTGTTTTTCTTGTCTAAATGGTATGTTTTGGTATATTTCTTTTGTATTTCACTTCTTTTATTGTTGTGTTTTGTTAGTTTTGATTGATTGATTGACTTGATTGATTCATTTCATTACATTCATTCATTCATTCATTCATCATTCATTCATTCATTCATTGATGATTAATTGACTGTCACGTATTATGTAGCCGAATTGTGTTGTTGCAAATCGATCGTATTGTAGCAAGGCCTGAATAAGATATGCCGCCCCCCCCCCCCCATTCACGCCCCCACCCACCCCGATGATCATCCACATAATTATTAGCAAAATGTTCTGATCCCCCCCCCCCCTTGAACAATTCCTGCAATGCACTCCTGGAAATAACTCAGCTGTAATGACAAAGCGTGTGAAATCGCTGCCACGGAGAACACGCATTCCCTAATGCCTCATCGTTATTCCACTAGTATATTGTTCAGCGAATTGTATAGACTTACTGTGTTTAGAACTCCCATTATTCAACTTCGTACATGTGGTTATTCACTTGCTCGTGATCATGAAGTGATAAAATAAACATCAGAAGAATTCTCCAAGTGTGGTTCGTGTCGGGTCAAATGGTATCATTTATACAGCTACACCCGTGTATGGAACAGCCTTTTTGCAGCTACAAGTATTGATCACAACCGAAGGGACGGGGTTCGTAACCACCAAACACATGGATCGGGCGCGCGCGATAGCCATTCAAACGGTAAGAATACGATTCTTGTTCGGAGCGCTGATACTAGCCACATTTAAAGTGTCGGTGTCCGTTTCCCCGGCCGTTTTACTTCGTTTCAATATCTTTTTTTAATGATCATTGATCGATAGTTTGAAGCTTAACGTCTTTCGGTACCTGTAACATGAATATAGAATACTTTATGTGAATATAATGTAGTGGCGTGTGGGTGCTCGCGTGTATAATCTCGCCATGCCCTACGCCTAATACGAGTGTGTGTATTGTTGTGTGTGTGGTGTGTGTCGTGTGTGTTGTATTTTGTTGTATGTGTGTATGGTGTGTGTGGTGTGTGTGTTTGTTTGTGATGGTGTGTATGTCTTGTGTGTGTGATGTGGTATGTGTGTATGTGTGTATTATGTGTATGGTGCTGTGTTGTTGTAGATTCGGTTGTATGGGTGTATGTGTGTGTTTGCGGGTGTATTGAGTTGTATGTTGTGTGTTGTCCGTGTGTTGTGTGTTGTGTGTGTGTAGTCGGTGCCTCTGTGTTGTAATGTATGTATGTATGATGTATGTGTATGTATGTTATGTATGTATGGTGTGTTTGTGTGTCTCTTGTGGCGAGGCGGGTTTCAGTTATTTGTAATGTTTTGTTACTTGTATATGTTTGTGTCTGAGTTTGTGTACATTATAGTTTAATGCGTTTTCATAACGGTTCCTAACGTTGTTGCTAATCTATTAACCTCATGGTATTCATATTCTATTACCCGGGGGGGGGGGGAGCTGTATACAAGGTGACACCATGCGCGTGCTGAAAAACGAGTAAAAGGTTGATTTTTCTACGGTCGGGCTTGTACTCCGACTGAAAAGGGTAGTCCAGACAATCGCCAAATCATGAAAAGGTATACGTTAACAGAATGTTACTTTAAAAGGGTAGTCTTTTCAGACTTGAACATTGTTTAGGGTATTCTGAGATCGAGATAATTACTTGTTTAGGGTCCATTTTGAAATCCATACAGTGCATGGTGGTACACCTTGTAATGACACTGCCCCCCCCGGGATTCTTACCCCCCCCCCCCCCATAAAGAAGCCTTGATACTGTTTGGTGCAGTTAACATTTATCAGAATATATAGATAAATGTGCGCTTGTTTACAAGCCTGTGCGCTAGGTATTCCATTTGTCATTTCCTGTAGCGGTTTCATATTAGGCGTATGAGACAGTTTGTCTCAGAGGCTAGACCGTTTTTCGTCCGAATTCGACAAAACAATTTCGACATTGCTTCAAAATATACCTTTTGTGACATTGAAAGTGGTGGGACGACAATGCTTAAATTTAAATCTAAAGAGGCCCCCAACCATTTGAATTGAATACATTAAGTTACGCAGTTCTTTATACTAATATTTTTAACAAAAACTTCACCAATATTTTCTTCTCTTACACTTCTGCTGATTTTCCATATTTAGGTAATTTGTTGGCGAAGAGGTTAGTGCAACAGATGATATAAAATATACAATACATTTTCTCCTATTGTAGCAATTTCCCTATACCGTCTTAACTTTTCTGAATTTACTAATCAAAACTTGTTTATAAGATTACATCCTTCTGCCCGAATTTCACGCTATCAATAAATTTGAGGGGCGCAATGCCCCTGTACCATTATTAATGGAAATGGCATTTCTCTAATGATTGTTGGGTATGTAATCACTCTTAATTATATGTTTGTTTTTTTTAGTATTTATGAATAACGACCCTACCCCCTTATATTGCCACTGCTGCTTTGTCATATTAAATTTGGAACGGCTTGTTATACAGGCTACATGGAAACCAGCCAAATATTGAAAATAATACTCTTAGCTTCCTTCTATGTAATATTACCTGCAAATTATGTATGAATTAGATTTTAGTAAAATCAGGAACTAACTCTAGTTCATTGTGGAACTAGCATTTACTTTGATAAAATGTAACATAATTGATAGAAATAAAAGGGTTTCACATGTTAATCAGCAAAGAAGGTGTTCGTGAACATTATATTGATACAGCATTATATCAATATATTTAGACCACTGGTTTAACTGCTGTATAAACAGATGAAGTCAAAGTTGGCCTTTCGTAATGTATTTGTAAGATGATTAATTTTATTGTTAAGGATTGCATGCTTGATTTATTCACTGTCAACGAGGCTCATCAAGGGACGAAATATAATCAGTTGTAATTAATCAATCAACAATACATTTAAATTCAAAAATACCCAGTACCCAACACCCAAAACTTTAAATTATGTGCGAAGTTTTAATACTTGACTGCACATAGTACTAAGGACTTTACCATATCAAAATACCGCAATTAGTGTATTTAGTTTTCAGTATTGAGACAAGACTACTCTCCTGTGAACTCAAGGCCAAGTTGAGTTCCAGGGAACAAAAACTTTGTGATAGCCTTGTCCCAAGACATAAGTGTAATTCAAGTGAATTCAAGTTTTCATAGAACATTACGGAAGTCAGAATTTCCTGTGATTCTTCTTGAATTCGATTGCTGAGACGGATCATTTCAAAGTATCATTTTAATTTTTGAGGCAGGGAATCTCATTTGCACCCCTCCGCCAGCACACCAAAAGGTCACTCATGACCTTAGGTTATTGGTATTTATGAAGGACATACCTGTGAAATCTGAAGATCAGTAGTTACCTAAAATTTGAAAAATGCCCCCAAATCAACTGCCAGCTTAATATGTTTTCTATGCTACGATTCTTTGTCTCCACCAGACAATAATTCAAATCAAAGTCCAACAGTCATTATTATTCCAATAAAAGTGTGTTTCTAGCTCCAAAACTTTGCTAAAAGGTTCTTAAATGATATTTTCTTCTATATACGAGTGTATTTACACAATTTTAATTTTCAGGGGTGCAAAAGAGACGCCCTGCCTTTAAAATGTTATAATATTAATGACAACATATCGATAACATATGTACTTACACACCTAATCTCAGATCAGATCAGATCAGATTCGATATTATTGTCCATCAGGAAATTTGTTTTGCTCACATTTCGCATAATCACATATAACATTTGACATACATTACATGTAGAAATAACAAAAGAAACATACAATTTGATTACTTTTCAAGCATCATTGTGAAATGACCTGAGAGTAAATTTCGGATTTTCAGATTTGGGATATGCTAAAGAGAGGAGGACTCACATAAAGTTCACGATTGATTATACAGCCGGATCGAAAAGAAAAACGAAGGAATTTAAAAACTGCTCTGTTCTGCAGTTCATCGAGCCTAGTCTTTTTCCAGATGGCATTGTCACGTAATTTCTAAAAGAACAAAAATGGGTGTTGTTCGTTTCGCATGATTTGCTTTACTTGTAGAATAATTTTAGATTCACATTTTTCTCTTAGGTCCTAAGGTGTCTGAATACCTATATATGCGTTACTTATTTCAGATCCCATATTAACGATGTTGTGAGCCTCACCGCGCCTCTCAGTGACTTGGAGCTCTTGAAATTTTCCGAGGAGATCAACCCCAATGACTGGCGAAAATTGTGCCTTCGTCTCAAGATCGATGAGAATGAAGTGGCTCGAGTTGAAAAGGAGAACGAACGGAGTATCGCCGAGGGTATCTACAGGATGCTCATCAAGTGGCGAGAGTCCCAGTTGGAGAACGAAGAACGGGGAGTGCTTCTGGAAGCGCTCATCTCCTCAGGCCTGAGACGATTACAAGACCGACTAAGCAGGGGTACGAACTAGCTACCACCCCCGTCCTCGATATATCTCTTTTGAAAACGTACAGATTGAATATAGATACAGTCATTCTTCAATCAGTACATTTCCAATAACTTACTTTATCTTCAGAGAATAAATTATTAAACAGTTATTACCTTAACGAAAGTATACGCTGTAGTAAGAACATTACCTAAATATTCTTACATAAATATGTTCAAAGAGTTGTCACTGTGCTACATTGACAAAACAACTGTTGTTTTCTTCGAATATGAAAATATAATGTTTTAACATTTTAAATTTACATAGAGTTATGTGAATGATGCCACTAATAATTAGTTTTTAATCAGTTAAAGCATAGTATGGACATTAATTTATGATAGACCTCTTTCCTGTTTTATTTTAGGTTTTCCTACCCGTCCTGGAAGTATAAGCGCCTTTGGCCCATCTTGCAGTGGGCTGGACGTAGAACAATGTCGCAAAGAACTGCAGACATTTTATCGTACTTCTCTGTGTAAGGTGCAGCTGGTTCCCTGGGATCCCAAATCACACGTTGACATGAACTCCATCTTCACCAACGTCAGTTTGCTAACGCAGGACACGTCGTCGGCAGAGATGCGCAGGATTCTCCTACCTGGCTCTTACAACGACATCCTCTCGTTCACTGTCAACAACGCAAAGCCATCTCGAATCCTTCTGGAAGGCAAAGCAGGGAGTGGAAAATCCACCTTAATGTCGAAACTGGCCTACGATTGGATAGAAGGTGCCAAAGACTCACCGCTGAAAGACGTGAATCTGCTGTTTTGTATTCCACTCCGCTTCCTCGACCAAGATGATAATTTTGGACAAGCAGTGGTCGACCATCTTCTCCCAGAGGATACTCAGATAACAGCAGCACAGATTAGATTGGAGCTACGTTTCAAATCTCATCCGGGTGAGGTTGTGATAGTGCTAGATGGCTATGACGAGTTTCTTTCAGATATCCAAGGCGTCAAGGGCCATGGAAACATCCTGAGGATCCTGGAGAACAAACGACTCACGGAATGTCGTGTGCTGGTAACATCGCGACCGTGGAAGGCCTCCGACTTCAAGGATCACGATCTTGCCAGGCAGTACGCACACATGGAGTTAGAAGGTTTCTCCGCCAGAAATACGGAGACGTACATTAACAAGTACTTCAAAGACAATGACACATTAGCAGAGTGTCTTTTGGCCTATCTGATAGACAACCCTGCTGTTCAGACCATCACGCCATTCCCACTCTTTTGTGCGATGGTTTGTCAGGTATGGAAAGAGATTGACGACAGCCACAGAGAGAGGTTACGAGATATCGTTACTCTCAGCATATTGTTCGATCATATATTCATATATCTGTGGGGACACTACAACAAAAAGGAAGTGATTAGATCCAAGAAGAAAGCAAAACAATCACACAAAACAATGACATGGTCTCAGAAGAAAAAGAAGCAAGAAATCTCTACGTACATCATCCCGACAAGAATCTGAAATGATGAAATGCTTAAAACGGCTCGGAAGGATTGCCCTTGAAGGATTGATTAGCCCAGATAAGAAGTTGCAATTCACGGAGGAAGACTTTCGAAAATGCCCAGCTGAGTATGAACTCGGATGTGCAGTTGGACTGCTCATGCGGCAGAAGGGAAGGGTTGTAAGTTCCAAAGAAATTGCAAGACAAGACTCAAAGGGTGACTGCGTGGTTTTCTTTCACAAACTTGCTCAAGAGAAGTGCGCCGGGATCTACCTCTCCTCGATGTGTGGAAAAGACCCCAAGAAATTTGTTCAGACTCTCAAGGATGTCTATATCTTGACGCGAGCCGATGAGTTCAGGTATATCTTGCAATTCGCATGCGGACGAGACGTATACACGGCTAAGAAAATCCTCCGACATATGTCAAAGATATCTCCCTACCAAAAGTTAGCCTTGGAGTGCAATTTTGAGAGCCAGTCCAAAGCAAAGTTGAGAAAACCGATGTCCAAATTCTTCGAGAGTCAAAGGATTTTCTTAACTGGGAGACCATCAGCTTATACGTTCAACGCCTTTGAGTACTACTTGACCAACAATGAGTTTTCTGTGCACGAGGAGACCCCTGTCAGTTACACGTATTTCAGTACCGATGGACTGGATGAGCATCAGCTTGGGAAATTGGTCACCGTTCTCAACTCGCCCCAGTTCGAGTTCATGATTCAATTCAACATGGATCATTCCAGCGTAACTGGGCCGCATGTTGCCGAATTCGTCGAATCCTTGTCGCAGAAGAGATACCTCGGAGTCTTGGAGATGTCATCCTCTACAGCGAACAGACAATTTGTGGATAGTTTCCTCAAGATATCGGATGGCGGGATGAATGCCATGGCGATAATGTATCTACCTGTATTAAGTACTGAGTGGTCCGAGGAGTTACTCATGAAGCTTCCCGCAGTCTGCCCAAACCTTGCAGCTCTTGAAGCGTCATTCAGTTCACATGACAAGGATGAACAAAGCGATGAACAAGACTGCCCTTCCAGCGACACTTCCGTTACAGAAGGAGGTGACCAATCGTTGACCGACTTGACAACTGACCATGACAGCAGTAGCTCATTTACAGAACTCGTCACCTTGGCACTCAAGGGCTGTGTGCTTTGCCGGAGGGGTTCTATCCAGCTTGCAAACAGCCTTTCGCTCGCACCTAAATTGGACAAACTGCACATGACCAAACCCTCATTCCATCGGTCTTTCTACTCTCGTCTTTCAACTCTTAGCAATCTGCGTGAGTTCAATGTTGGTGATTACACGTATGGTAGGTTTCATCTAGATGAATTCGTCATGAAGTGCCCTGCTCTGGAAGATCTGTACGTCGCGACACAGGGCAACTACAACCACGACGTCAATGGCGTGATCAAATCCCTGACGAAATCGATGCAGCACACCCCGATGATCAGAAGCATAACGCTGTGGTTTCCAGACACACACGTCACGCAGAAGGAAAAGGTTGAAGAGTCGGCCATGGCAGAATTCTGCGATGCCATCATGGCCTGTCAGCATCTGTCGAAGCTCCTGCTATGGCACGTTCCTCTGGGAAATGAAGTGGCCATCAAGCTGCTCAGCACCTGCAAAACACACAGACACTTGACGTTTATCCGGTAAGTATACCTTTAATCGACAATTTCGATTACACTGTCATGAAATGTGGGAAACAAACTTGTAACTCGCTACTACCTGCCATGTTCTTTAGAGGAAATACATCTCTTATGCGTACCTCAAAATTAGCATTGTGTAAATACACTTATGTTTAGAAGATTATACCGTTTAACTCTTAGTTTGCCACAAACGGAATTGACAACGTCCATGCTGTCCATCATTCGTCAAGAGACTAGTAACCGATGGCCTGTTTTTATCATTCAAAACAATGGTTGCTTGCTTCTGTGAAAAAAGAAAGGTGTGCCGTCAGGTTGATGAAAATGTCTGTTAGCCACATTCACAAAGCAGGAAATGAACATACATTAATTACAGAATAAAGTTGCTGGTGACTGGCAAAGGGTTAAGAACCTTTAGCAAAGTACAGGAGCTACAAACTGGATTTTCTTGCAATAACAGTGACCTTTTTAAATTTGGAATTGTATTTAAGTATAGCCTATACCTAAACTCCTGGTCTACTTTCTTTCAGACCATTGGCTTGCATTCGGTGCCCATCATGTATGATATGTGAAATTTATTTACAAATTACAAAAAAAATGTGTCCCATGTGCATTCATGAGGATTAATTTTATGCATATAGTCTCACGCGGATTGGTACTCATCTACAGATGAATAGTTGAATAATATTACTCAACTGACTCAGCTCATTTAGCCTGGAACACACACTAACTGACACTTTGTTTTCTGTGCATTTCTCAAATTCTAGACAATTACTCATTTTTCAAATTTCACAAGCACAAGTAACCTCAGGGCATAAGTTGTGTTTTTTATGTTTCTAGAGGGCTACAAACGAGAGTTCTGCATTTAAGTGAAAATGAAATGACTAGTGAATGTTGTTGTTTTTTTACGAAGATTTACCTCATTTGTAATCTAATGATTTACTATTTGGCACATAAAAAGTTTCAACTAAAGCAAAACACACCTTAAGAAACTGGGACGCTGCAATACAAGCCGTAATTTTAAATGGTTAGGTCTAAACATACACTCTGTACTGTCAGACCTGCCTTATGCACATTACATATTGTAACAACTGTTCAGACATCGAGTACATTTAGAAATAAAATTAACTGGATATCCAAAGGAGTTCTTATGGGTGATACGTACTATAATTTGTCTGTGACCAGATTTAATGACAAAACTGACTAAGTTATCTTCATTAAATAGATTAATGATGCCATATCATTCAGTTTATAACGTATCCTTGGTGATTAATATTTTGTTTCTTCGTTATTTTCGGTTGACGTTTGAAATATATCTTTTTTTTTCAAATAGGGTGAGCAGATGTTACACATCGTCATCAGACCAGTTGGACAACCTTGTCACGGAGCTGATAGAGGCAGGGAATCGCGTATATTTGGCCCATGGTGTAAGTTGTTTCTGTGCCATCTTAATAACCATTAACCAGGTAAAAGAAAAACTAGCCAGGCGGACTAGTTAGCTTAAATCTTGGGTAGTCCGCCAGAATTCAGACTATACCCCCCCCCCACCACACACACACACACAAATGAATATTTTTCATAATATTTCATACGACCCTAAAGTAATATTTGGCTCGCCATACGAACCAGTTACTTTAGATTTTGGCTAGTCCGCCATGATTTTTGCTAGCCATTGGCTAGTGGGCTACTAGCTAATGGAGAATTAATACTTAAATGACCACTGATATCTTATATCACTGATCATGAGCTGACTCATTAATTCACGAATATCAGCTTCGCTGGTGTTTCTTGCTGAGTAACTTTTTAAATTTGTGAAAAAATAATAGTAACGATTTCCCTGTAGAGATTTCTTGGTGGCTGTCCTCTATAACTTATATGCTTATGGATAATGTGGTAATATACACATTGTTAACAGATACAGTCAAACCTGTCTCAGCGGCCACCTCTCTATAGCAGCCAACCTGTCAATAGTGGCCACTGAAATACATGTAATTCCCTTGGAAACAAAGAACCTGTCTATAGCAGCCACCTCTCTATAAAGGCCATATTTTTTGTTTTTGTTTTTGGCCACTAGAGACAGGTTTCACTGTAATTATGAAGATAATGACACATAAAAATGATTCTACTTTAATTATCGCCTCTCGTTTCTGTTTTCCAACTTCACTATACAGCATTAGAGATGAAGACGGGATAACTGATGACGTCACAAAATAATCGCGTGCCGGGACACTGCAATGACTGCATACTTAAACACACGTCGTCGTCGTCTTCGTCGTTGTAGTCGTCATTCTACTCATGACCCTATTGATGACGACTCTGAACGTTTGAATGGCACTGCAACATGACATAGTACATGTAGTTGGGGAATCAACGCCGTCCGAGTTTTTGTCTTCCTCTGTTTCATTTTCTCTCTACTATTTTCAAACGTAAGAGCTTTCTCCAGATTTTCTCCATCTCTCCTTGCAACGTGACTGATGTACTGAAAATTTTGCTTCACTACTTTGTTAAAGAGTGGGTCTCTCTCAACATGTCACGCCGAATGTTTTGGACACAGTATACACATCTATTTGTTCATGTTACTTTAATTAGTGTCAAAGTCAAAGAAAATACAAGAATGGCTTCCTCGTCTTCCAGTTTGTTAAACCGGTTGGCTACCGACACCGGATGAGCCACGTATTAGTTATATGGGAATCCCGGAGGCAACGGGTTAAGTATGCCAGTAACTTGGCTTAGTGTTTGACATTCTAGCACTGATATTTTTCCAAGATTACAACTATTTTGTATAAAACTGATATAGAAAGAGAACGAGGTGATATTCCTTGATTCCTGCAATTTGCAAATATATACGAGGCGTGTTGCTGTATGAACGTTATAATCGCCGGAAATACCTATCAAAGTGATGTCATGTTTTGACCCATTAACCCCTTGGGCTCGATGCTATACGACATTGTTGTTCATTGAGAGACGACGCGATTTGTACATGGTTGACTTTGAAGGGAACATAAACCCATGTTTTCTAATAAAATTCTTCACAGAATATTTATTTCCTTACTGTATACTTGTCAAAAAAGTGTTATTATGTGGACAGATGCATTAAGCAATAGAACTCTACTGTTTATCCATTGTTGGACCGAAATTTCTGATATATTTTCTGGGCTTCTGTAGAAGCCTGTCGTCTCTGAGTGTGCAATTTACTGGGCTTCTGTACAAGCCCGTCGTCCCCAAGGGGTGAAAGACGACAGACGGGATATCTGGTCCTAATAAGGATAGCAAAACCAACCCATTTTCAGCATGTTAGTATTTAACAAAATGGATTTATACTCCAAAAACAACATGTATAAACATCCTTGTATAATTGCTTATTATAATCTATATAAAAAAAAGTTGTCTTCAACTCTTCGTTAAACACGCACTTCAGATTTAAAATAGCACAAATGATATCTATTTGTCTCGGGTGCCGTTTGAAGAAAGACACAAATTCACACCCTGCCTGGTAAACGTGTTGCTATACCTTAGTGAAGGTGGACATAAGGTGCAAAAGTATACTGGTTTAATATGTCGTTCATTGTACTTTGGAGGGGGAAATGTTCTTCATGCTGTTCAAGATTGTTCAGCCTGTCTCAAAAAATTTTGCAATTGAGAAGCGCCTTCTTTGGCAATTAGGAAATATTGTTGTGACATGATGTTTACATCAATGTCAAGGGCATAGTCTTAGCTTTCAAATTCCGTTTGATCTGTTCAGTTTGCTTGTTTCATTTTCGAGATATGTTTAGTTAACAACGAAAGAGTGAAATCACAATAGTGCCACTTTTACTTAAGTTAACGATAGCATCAAGCCCTCTCCCCTAGTAAAATTGGCACGATTGTGATTTTACCCTTTCATTATTAACTAAACTTAACGACAACAGCGTATTGTCATAGTTGTTTATGATAAGTTAAGAAGCAGTACTGTTTGTTATCTCCTTGCCGACGAAGTCGGAGGTGGATATAGTAAGGCCGCTGTCCGTCCGTCCTCAACACTGGTTTCTGTTCAACGGATTTTATGAGATTTGGTATGACGTAACTTATTTGGTATCAAATTAAAGCCTCAGTTCCATTTCGGAGTATATAGATGATAGCTCAAAGCTGATTGAAATGCGAAAATAGGTTTATAACTTGTTTCCGTTCAATAACTTTAGTAACGTTTGACGGATTTTGATGAAATTTGCTATAAAGGTACATGATATCAAAATACAACCTAAAATCGATTTCATATGTAGACCAAAGCCCATTAAACATGTTAAATGCGAAATAGCTTTATAACAGTTTCCGGGAATTATTCAAGTAAGCTTTTAATAAAGTTTGGTATGAAGGTACAACCTAACGTTGATTTCGGATTACGTTTGTCAAAGGCCAAAGGTCATAGTTCATTGAATATGTGAAAATAACTAATTACATGCTCCATCAATAACTTGAGAAATGTTAGACAGATTTTGATCTTCGAGTATGTAGGCCAACGGGCAAAAGTTCACAGTTCATGAA
>JZLH01S0050899.1:10045-21877 GCA_001188425.1 Eucidaris tribuloides | reverse complement strand
AAAAGCGATCACAATAGCTCACTGGAGCCTTTGGCTCAGGTGAGCTAAAAACATGACCTTTATAGATACGTGGTTGCTATCTCACAGGTTCTTTATTAAAAACAGGTAGGGACCGTGATTTTCCGTTTACCAGTAAATCGAAACAGAAAATCCGATTTGGTTCTTTCCTTTTCATGTGAAAATTCATCAAATTCACCTTCGCAAAGCAGAATTCATGTTTTTGCTGTGTACAGTTTCTACATGTATGACAAAATGGATTTCCATTTTTAGATGAAGTTGAAATGGAATTTCAGATTTTCAGAAAAGGAAAAGACCATTTTTGGAAATGGAAAATCACTGTCTCTACTAGGGGTGGCGAAATTTGATCTGAATCTCATTCGATTATCGTGGAAAGAACATCTGTCGATAACATGGTTTATCGCCAGAGTTGAAAAACAGATTTGTGATGAAGGAGATAAATCTATTTTAGGCTGAACTCGCAGCCCTGTAGGGCTGTTATCAAAATGTAGTCAAACCAATGTTGCTTTCTGTAGACCCTCTTGTAACTACATGTAGATCAGGAGATTCATGGTGCTGATTGTTTACATTTTTGGTGGGCAGCGTGTTGATAGAGTAGTTATGATTGTTGATAGTTATACTAAATGCTCTACCGCTTTCAATACCACAAGTTTGATAGCTGAAGAGAATGGAGGTGTCTCTTCCTGTCCCCCACCTCCCTGTCTACAGACAGTAGCACTCAGTGCAGAGTATTCATTCATAGCTACGGATTTTTTGGTCCCTCCCACTGCAGTGCATGCATTTACCCCATTAGATTTTCATAATCGATGTTATTTTTGGTCATATCGTGCCTCTAGCGATATTTCGAAATAATCATGAGATCATTATCGTGTAGACGATATTTTTTCAACATCGTGTAATTTCGATATTATCTAAACATAGGCCAGCCCTAGTCTTTACACATGATTTGCCTTCTAGGGAATCATTTTTGTGGCCACTGTAGACAGGTTGGCTGCTATGGAGAGGTGGCCAGTATGACAGATTGACTGTATACTATCAGTACATCAGTTAGATTTGTCCAGATTTACAACCATTGTAAATTCATAAATTGAGCTGAAGTGCAATGTCCGGCAAATGTTTTATTTTGTGTAGATCTTCAAAATTATCAAAACGGATTGGAAAACGGGCCAGGTTTGAATGAATTACTGTATACGCCATATATTTCGCGTCCATATATTTTCGCGATTTTGCTTCAAGACGGGGAATTCGCGAGGGTATATTTTCGCGATTTTATTGTATTTACATTCACTTTGTACAGAAATATCAGGAAGTGAAAATTTTCGTGTTCAGTAAGTCGCGAAATTCGTGAAAATAAAACCACCACGAAATATTCAGCATATACAGTAACATGTCTACAGGATTTTCACAATTGTAATCAATAAAAGTTGACAACTGAACTAATAGTAATTTAGAAGTAATTCTTATTGGAATTTTGAAAAAAAAAGTACTTGAACCCAACCCTGCTTTTCGATATCATCCACTGCAGTCTTCTCTCAAACATCCACAAGCTTCTTATTTATTATTTTATATTTTTAGCATAATGAAAGGTGCGGCAGGATGTACAAGGGGATTTCATCAACAACTCGCATGCTGAATGCCTGGTAATTAAAGCCTGCACAAACTTCTCCCAAGTGGTACTTTTGCTATTTCAATCGGCAAACAAATAACTGAATGAAGATGCCAACACAAAGACGCACCTCGCCAAACTAATAACAACACAAACATCTTGCATTTAATCGTGGTAACCATGGCAACACAACACTTGCGTCTTTAAGCTGTGAATTATGTTATGAATGGATGAGTGCAATCAAAAATAGAAATATAAAGTCTTTCAAATTCCAAGGAGAAAAACATCTCATTCATACATCAACTGCTGCGTCTGCTGTACTTGCCATTGCCATCGGGAGAAAAAATACAATGGAAGGACTGACTACATGCAGAGCACTAAAGTATTTTGAAAGCTGCCTCATATTTTTCCCTCCAAGGTCATTTAAAGAGACACATCAGTATCGCGATCCACCGGAATATGATGAAACTGCTCTAGCTTGGTTCGCATGATTCACTTTTGTCTCGTTGTGGTGTCATAAAATTGTTTGCAACTGCCAGTTTCTAGCACTATATCTTGAAAAGAAAAAGAAAAAATTACTGTAGTTCTAAGGTTGGATGCCTACTGTATGTTTGCACTATACCAAATCACACAATTTCACTTTGACATTACTTACTCATAAAAGATGCATTTTGCCCAACATTCACATCACTTCAGAAAGAAACAAGCAAAAATACATGTCTGTGATTGCAAAATGTTAAATAAACAAAAATTTATCATGATTGCAGCAATAATTTATTTAATAAAAAAGTGATAATTTGTGCATGTAAGTTTTATAATATGTTATCAGTACAGATCTCCAATGTAAATTAGGGAAACAAAAATATCAATCAGATTGTTTGAATTTGATCAGGGTTGGCAATTTAAATCAATGGTGATTTAAATCATGATGTAAATCGTGATTTAAATCATGATTTTTTTTAAACAATCAGTGATGTAAATCAAATAAATTGATTTATTGATTTAAATCACAATTTTAATCATGATATAAATTGCGATTTAAATCACCCCTTTCAAAAATCATGATTTTTTTCCAACCATGAATTTGATAAATTATCTATCAAAAAAATTAAAATTGTGCAGCATGTACACATTTAATGTTTTTGACATACATTTATACTGAGCAAGTCCTTTTCACTTTCCTTTCACAATTTATAAAGATACTGATGAAGACGCCCCGCAGGAACTTCCCTTTCAGCGTTCGCACAAATCAATTTCCCAAATGTCACACAAAATCAAAATGTGTGAAACAGGCAAAGAGCAAAGTAAATATTTTAAGGGCACTGGCACGATTGTGAGAAATAAAAAATGCCCCAAGATTTAAATGAGTTCAAAGTCGAAACATACACCAGCACTGGCCATAGCAAAAATTCAGGCTGGAAGGATTTGTCTTGAATTTGTATACTTGAGGAGAAACAAGCATTACTTCACCAGAATTTAATTAATCTCTGACCCTGATAGAATGTGGCCCCATAGAAAGCTACACAACACATTTCACCATCACAGTATTTTCTGATAATTGCACAACATAGAGGAAGTGTTCAACTATGAAACTTTTCCATCCAAAATTTTAAATGGTATACTTGATTCTGGGAGCATTGTGTACTAAATTGAGGAGTACATGTACATGCATGTACATCCAATTTTGCCAATTCCCTCAAGCAGCAGAATCAGGCATCAAACATCTTTCATAGGACCAGAGTAGAAGCCGGATAGAATAATGCCCAATTTGGTTCTAAATGATATTTTTCACACATACTGAAGACTTTAATGAACATTCCTGTTTCCTGAACACTGTGGCATTGCATCAATGCACAGATTGGGCATACTTATTTCATGAAATTATACATACAGTGTTCTTTTCTCTGAAAATCCTTTCTCTAGCTGTACCAAGCCTTAAATGGATCTTGAAGTGGAACTCTTGCTGCAAAGGATCATCCATCAACAGATCAAGGGGAAAAAATACTGCATAATTAAAAAGAAGATAACAGCTGACCTCTGTAGCATTGTAATCTCAGACTGCAGCTCGCCACTAGTCCAAATGTTTATGGATTTCAAGTAGGAGAGAGTGGTTGTGTCTATAGGATTAAAGGTACAATTTAAAGTCTTTTGACTGTAGTTTGTACAGCACTGGTTGGTCTGTCCTACATGTATACACGATGCATGTACACAAACTCTTAAAGGGAGAAGGCACCGGCAACTAACAGGCATAAGTTAAGAAACCATTTGAGTTCTTGCCAACCGTCTTTGCAACAATAGATCGGCATGTACCATTGTGAAACTGACCAAGCGATGACCGATGCATGCCCCGACGTGTGTTAGTCACGCACGCAGTAATGTATGCGACTGTTTGATCGATAAGCTCCTCCCCCTGACTGTTCTGCAAGTATCTTTAGACAAGGCTTGCAAAGACATAAAATAAACAACAAATTAATAAATTCTAGGGCCTTGCTAGTGTGAGTGGTCACACATAGCCCTTATTTGGCCTGTATTTATCACATATTCCATATTTCCATACTCTCAATGCCTCTTTATTCTTAACTTACTTGCCTGTTAGTTGATGGTGCACTTGTCCCTTTAAACATCAACAAATGTCCTTTTCAATTCATTGTGGAAGATGGTGTCGATTGTTTAGTTTGGCAAATGGACGTTTACATGTATTTCATTATAAAGCGATCCATGTTAAATGACTTAGGACCGAATGATTTTTTTTTTATCTTTTTAAAAAACAAAGCTGGAATCTGACTCGAGTTTTTAAAATTCGATCAGAGATTCATGACATGTTTCAATTCGGTATTTTTCCTTTTAAAACCATAATTGGCTGTCTTCAGTCCTGAGACGCGATGCATATTCAACAATACCCTATATTCAAAAAATCAGATTTCCAACTTTTTGAGGCAGTTCATATTATGCCTGAAATATGTCAATAAAAGTTCAACTAACCCTGACCTTTAACCTTCCTCACTTGGTACAATGTTCACTGCCCATTACTGAACATCTGCAAAGAACAATGCCATTCAAACCTCTCAGTCCCTGAATATTGCAACTTATGCGAATTGCTTTTGACCCTTTACTTTGGTAGGATTTCATCAAATTAATCAGTTATCTGGTGTACACCTCGTGCATGTCTGGGCCCGAGTATGATCAAATCCATTCATGGCAATTTCTCAGAGTGTGATAACAAGAACTCATGGTTGTATAGAACGGACACCCTGACAACATAATGCCTCCAGCATTAAAATTACAGAAATTGTATACACAGCATGTCTCCAAGAAAATTGTGCATCACAAAATTTGCCTCTTTTGCAATTAGCACCATTGTTGTGACTAACACTTACTTGTCAGTGTGTATGTAAGTCAAACAGACATTCCGAGACCAATGACAAGACAAGGACCAGAACCCCAAACAAGATCGAAGACAGAAAAAGAGGTCCAGCACAAGACCAATGCCAGTCGAGGACCAGAGACCAAGCACTTTTCCGAAGCAAAGGACAAAGACTCAAGACCAGCATTTCATATGGACACTAATTTGTGTATGTTTTGAGGATACGTTATCTTGTTACTCATCATTGATGCCTATCTGGTTACACATTATCAATTAGTCTGTAATAAATGGATTTTTAAGATTTTACATAAAATAACGTATAATGAGAACATTAAAATTATTTTTTATTTGTTTCATTTGTCACTTACATGTAAAATGTCTCTGAAGTTTAACGAACATTAGGGCTATGACTATGGCGTCAATTTATGATACTACAATATTGCATAAACGTACTGTGAAACAGTTTTAATTAAAGTAATACTTTTTCATGACCAATTTGCCTGAGCTTACTGGAATACAGAAAGATAAAAAATAAAGAGTGTATTTATAATCTTCTTTCTTTCATTCATTAATGGTTTTTCTTCATTTCTTCTCTGATTTCTACATTTCTCTGCTTTCTTCCTGTCCTCGACCTGTTTTCATTCATTTCTTTTTCTTTCTTTTTTTCGTTTTATTGATTTATTCATTTCTTTTGTATTTCGTTCATGCAGTCTTTTTTTATTTAATTCTACCTTATTTTCTTTTTCTTTTATTTGCTAAGTCTTTTGTTCTTTATTCTTATTCTTTATTGTTCTTTTCTTTCTTTCTTTCTCTCTTTCCAATATCTTTCTTTTTTTTCCTTTCTTTTACTTCATCCTTTCTTTTCTCTCTCTTGCTTACTTTTTCTTTTCTACCTTTCTTTCTCCTTTTCTCTTCTTCTCTTTTTCTATTAAATCATTTCTTTCCTTCTTTTCTCTTCTTTTTCATCATTCTTATGTCTGTTTATTCTTTAATGTCTTTTTTATTCTATTTCCTTATGTTCTATTCTTTCTTCATTTTCTTCCGTTTTTGGTCTACTTCTTTCATTTGATTCTCTTTCTTTTTTTTGTTTTATTCCCTTCCGTTTGACTCTTTCGTTTTTTTTATTTTTCTTTCTTCTAGGCCTTTTCCCTTTCTTTACTGATTTTTATTGTTTCTTTTTATCTTCTTGTACTCTTTATTTCTTAATTTATTTTTCTTTCTGTACGTCTTTTTCCTTTGTCTTCATTCCTTTCGGCTTTTTCTTCATATTTATCCTTTTTTTCTTTCTTGTTTTTTATTTCTCTTTCTTTCTTCATTTGAGTATTTTTTCTTCCCTTCTTTCTTCTTCTTTACATTGTGATGTCTTTTTCCCTTCTATCTGTTTTAAATTTCTCATTTTTGTGCTATCTTGTTAGGTCATTTTCTTTCTTTGGTTTTTCTTTTGTTTTCAGTCTTCTTTCTTTTTATCATTCTATTTTTTGATTTTTTTTTTCTTTGACTCTTGACTCTTCTTTCCAAATCTCTTCCTTCTTCTTTCTTTCCTGTTTCTATGTTACTGTTTTCTTTCGTATATATTTTTATTTTTTATGTTCATTCCATACTTCTTCTTTTGTTTATCTTACCATGTCTACTTCCATGTTCAATTTATAAAGAACACCAGCAATATATTGATTCGAAGGAACCCACCGTTGTCGTCTCTATTGTATATGTGTAGAAGATCTGTAGTTTAAAAACTATTCGTTTGACAGCCCTACCTAGTGTCTCTCAAAAGAAATTTGCAATGAAAACCGACCTCCCCTTTGACAATTTGAGAAATATTCTGTGTGACATGGATGCTTACTCAACGTCAAGAGCATATGTCTTAGCTTTGAAATACTGTTAGTTTTGTTTCAATTTGCTTTGTCTTATCTTGAGATATGTTAATTTAAATTAGAAGGGTAAAAATTCACAATTGTGCCACTTTAACTACTTCTCTTTGTAAAGTGCCCAATTGTGATTCCACCCTTTTGTTTACAACATATCTCAGATTAAAACAAGGCAAATTTATGTTTGACATAAACAGGTATGTACGCTAGTATAATTTAGTTAAAGTGTGGCGCTTTTCCTCCGTTGAACAATTGTTTTGGACACTGCTGCCCACCATGTCTCAAAATATTGTGCAAGCAATTGTGGCACTTCTCTTCTTGCACTTAGTAATATTTGGTAAATAATGTGATGCTTTACATTGTAACTTTAAGGAGCAAAGTTGAGCTTTCAATATGCTGTTTTGTTTTCTTCATATTGCTGTTGCTTTTGATCTCATGAGTATGCTTGTTAAACAATAAAAAAGTGGAATCACAATTGTGTAACTTTTACGGGAAGAGGCCTGATGCTATTCACTTGACTGTCGGTAAAGTAGGCCGATTTTTTATTTTACTCTGTTTCGTTGGCGTAATCTGAAATATCTCAGGATTAAACAGCCAAAATGAACAAACCGAACGGTATTTTAAAGGTAAAGAACTAATGGCCCTTTGATGGGTATTAAGCATGAAGTCCCAAAACATTCTATTCTCATTACCACAGAGGGTGCTTCTGACTATCTGTACATTATTTTGAGACCACTGTGTACCATGCGCAAAATTTGCGTTTTGTACATGTAAGTAACGTAAAGATTTTCATGTCAAAATCAGAATTAGTGTGCTCGGTCTCGGCTGGTCTCGGACCAAAAAATCCGAGACAGAGAGGTCTGAGACCAAGACCAAGACCAAGACCAGAGGGCTCGAGACGCGAGACGAGACATTAAAGAGGCATGTGGTCTCGAGACTCGGTCTCGAGACAAGACAGTTCGAGACCTCCAACACTGCTTAACTGCTATATCAAAATCAAGGGCATAATCTTAACTTTCCAGTTGTCATTTGTTTTGGATTCAATTTGCCTTATATAGTTAACATACAAAAGTAAATGGACTTACAATCACTTGCTACTGTACCACTTACAATGGAAAGAGGGCCATGCTCTATGCTGATTATTGACTGTAGTAGAAGTGGCCACAATATGCGATTTTTACACCTGTTATTAAACTACAATGCCAAACCAGTATCTCCGAGAATTAAAACAAGTACAAATTCGAACAGCATATATGCTATTTTGAAAGCTAGCTGTGACCTTGACAATGATGTAAGCATCATGTGGACAACTTTACTTTGTTAATTGTAAAGAAGAGTGCTTTCTATAGAACATTTTTTTTTTTTGCGAGCCGCTGTATTATTACAGGCTACACTTGTACGCTACCACAGGTGGAGCAGACAAAATTTCAGAAATTGTATTTCAATCTGGCATTCGCACTTGTTACTCATTACTCCATGCCAACGTGGACACAACATAAACCTTGATTCTTTCTTTTTGCTTCACACTTTTAGTACTTGAGTGAATGTCTATTCGAGGACAGACTTTCTGCACTTGCGCACAGGCATGGAGGTTTTACACACAAATTTTTAACAAAGATTGATTTGCGAGAATATGCATGAGCAATGACTAATATGTTTTGTATCAAATGAAATGAAGAGAAAACAGCTTTATAAGCATCTACTAATTCATCTAAATATTGTTACTTATGATGGAATATTTTTGCCATGAAAATCCGGTTTCCTTTTTTCTTGGGAACATACTGTATATTTGAATGTACCGTTGCCTACATAAAAACGATCCCCAACACAACACACAGACACACAGCACACACACCAACCACACACACAACACACAGGTACATGTTGCAAAATAAATTTCAGTATCAATCAGTGAAAAATGACTACCCTGCCCTAATAACAACCTTAAGGGACCGTAAGTCGACAAGTCGTGGGCATATGATGGCCCGACTGAGTAATTATTCGGTGATGCCTGTTACTTTCGGAAAGACGAGCATGCCACGAATTGGTGTGCAATTCCCTATGCAAGACGATATTCACCCGAAGAAGGCCGCGAACTAAGCCCAACTGACCCTCATCGGCAATTCTGTTCGCGGCTCCACGATGGTTGTTACGCAACACTGAACTCTACACTACCGTAGGCATAGAGTTCAGGTGTTAATGTACTGTGCCAATTGAGTAGAGTAAGCGTTATAAGTTAAAATAAGCGTCATGGATTTACGCAGCGGCGCGTCCAGATTTTAAACAATGTAACACATATACTTTTCAAATGCATTTTTAGATGCACATACATGCTAGACAAAATGGTAGTTCCAGACGGTTGTCCAAAAGGTTCCATGTTGCATGCCAAAAATGCCTGAGAATGTCCTAATTTGATGGCATTTAAAACACAGTTGATACACACCATCACACACACAACCCACACACACACACACAACACACACAACACATACACGCACACACAAAAACTCACACACACAAGCAATACCACAACAGGTACAGACACAAACAACAAACCAAGACACTCATAATACATACACACACACACACCACAAACAAAATAATACACACATTAAACCACACACACATACACAGAGTAATGAATAGGAGGGAGTGGTGACTTCTGTGAACAGATAATTTCCATACGCATGACTAATGGGTCGAGAGACTAGGAATTTCATTCATTACTTGTTACATTCAAAGTTCTGTCGGATGGCATGCATGAAATTTGTCTGTACTTGGACTATATTCAATGATGGCAATTTAGATTCAATATATAAATTATTTCCGCTTTCCTTGCAATGAGGCAGGTTATATAATAGGCCTTCAATTTTCTTTTTAGATTGAAAAATTATTCAAGTCTTCAAAAGTACATATATTTTGCGTTAAAGCTGGAATTAAACCTAGACTATCTTCCTGCATTCATGAAATTAAGTACACATACAAATAGGAAATTAGTTGAAATTTTCGAACAATTTGCGTTGAACTGTTACAAGAGTTTATAACTGCAAATGGAATGTTCAAAGTTTATTTATCACTGTTATGAAGGATTCTTAAATAGGCAACTCTAACAGCGTTTTTAAGATGAAAGTGTGAGACCCCCAATAAGTTTTTAAAGATTTGCTCTTGCTTGTTGTGCAAGTAATTTTCAAGTTTGTCATAGCAAAAAATGAATCATTGGTGGGGTTTTTTTTTTTTTTTTTTTTTGGATTTTTTAAGATTAGAAATAATTCCTTCATCTGACACATCAGAAACTGCAATATTGTGAAATTTGTGGACAAATCCAATGGGAAGTTCTCCACACTTTCACCTCAAAATGGCAGATTTGCCAATTAAAGGATCCTCCATAACAAGGATTAATATACTTTGAACAATCCAGTAAAGGAGGATCGATATATCGATAATATCGATAAAAAATCTTTCATATCGATATGACGATATTTGATTAAGGTGTAGTGAGTGATTGAAAATAAGACTATTATTTTCATCACTGTTGGCATGTTACACTCAATAAGTACTTGGCTCTGTCGCCCTCTAAGGGCGATTCTGAACACAATGTTTAGAGGAACATTTGACCTTACATGGCCTGATCAATTGAAAGTACTTGTACCCATGATTTTCTGAAGATAATTAAAAAATAATTTTGCGAATGTTTTTCCAAAGTTTTACAATTTCATTTTACAATTCAAGTTTTACCATTCATTCTCTACTTCAAAACAAAAAATCCGAACCGTTGGGCATTTAATCAACTACATAAATCCACGGGAATACAATACCTGTGAGGCCTTTTTTTATTTTTATCTTTTTGTAAAATTAGCATACTGAGTAAATAGTAGATAATGCAATGTAGAGTAAATAGTATTTATAATGCACTGCGCTTAATAACATACACTTTTCCGAAATAGTTCTCATGATTGTTTACTTAATTTTTTTTTCTTTTTTTTTCTGATTCTTTTTATGTAATTATAGACTTCAATATGATTATAGTTAGACACTTTAAAACATTCACTAATTGAGGGCCGCAAATGTCTCCAGTGCTCCGCGCGGAGACTGAGCGCCCTAAACAACAACTAACAACAAGTTTTCAAAATAAAATTGGCGTGAAAATTGTATCTGAATACCATAAACGCGTAATACGAAATTATTCAGGCTTTTTAACAAAGTAATGTGAGTGTTTTTGATGGCACATGTCACGGTCAATCGATACCGATTTTGCCCAGCTTGATTAATCGGAACATTGACTTTGACATAAGAAGACGCCGTTAAAAATACAATCTGCATTATTAAAAGACAGCTGCATCAAGATGTAGCAAAGTAACTATATTTTTCTGGCGTTATTTAGATATATAAGTTCGCGAATGTGTTCCAAGGGTTTAATAACAGTGAAAAATATAGGCATGAAATTCAATATGAATAACGGGCAATTAAAACTGCAATGTGTAGTAAACGAAGTTATTCAGACTTTGTTAATACATTGTTAGTTGGTTTAGAATGGCCAGAAGATCGCGGGCTTTTTGTGGCTGCCGCCGAGAGTACGTGCTCAGATAGGAATTTGAAAAAAAAAATGATATATATCTATAATATAATCGATATGATCCGTCCTAAATATCGATATACCGATATTAGGCTATATTCGATTCCACCTATACATATCCAGGGCAGGAAATAAATTTTATTTTCTGGTGGATACTTCTCAGCGCCGAATTTAGTGATTATTAGTAGTTATGAATTGAACCCTTATGAGGAACATTAGAGGGTATTTAGCTGATTTAGGGGGCTACATTAGTATGTTGGTTACTTTTGGGGGTAATCACCCGTCGCCGCCAAGGTATTTCCTACGCTGAACAATCATACCTTATTGACCATTCAATCCACTTGCTCAAACTTTCAATATTCCCCTCTTTTATTGTTCTGTATGCATCTGAATTATCTCTCTTGTT
>JZLH01S0050888.1:15383-26479 GCA_001188425.1 Eucidaris tribuloides | reverse complement strand
TTTTTTAACATCTTCTTTAGATCCAGAAATAGTTTTGCCAAGTGTGTAGATACATGTACACCTCTATATCAATTATCATGTGATAAATAATTGCTCCTCATGGCAATGTTCTGGGTACCCCTGTTTAGTCACAGATTCAGGTGACAGGTTGGGGGGGGGGCTCTGGGGATTATTCGTATTTTCACCTTTTAAAAAAAAAAACAATATTGGATTTAGCCAAATTTGGCAGAAATGATCCTTAGGGGTGGGTATTCAAAGATCCTCAAATTGTACACCTGTGGCCCTGTGGGGAAATTTCACATTGGCACCTTGTCCTTTCAAAATATGATTGTATTTAGAAATGATCCTTACGGGGATGGGATTTGTATTCGGCATTCAGTATGTACATGACATTTAGAAACTAACCCAAGACAACACAGCCAAAATGTTGAATCCAATTATAGAATTAGTACAACTTCAATAAATTTATTTCTGAAGTTCAGGCATCAGCAATTTGTTCAAAACAGTCCTATTTTATTTAATTTTAAAAAATCTAAAAACTGAACTCAAAATTTAGGTACACTTTTCAGAGAAAAATGTATATAGAAGTTTCTATTCAGTATTTGTGATACAGTTGATTTTCATTCTAACAAGGAATAGTAGTAGGTTCCATTCCTATTACAGTTTCATGAGAAATTAAAAATTGTATGAATACCTTTTAAATTCATTACTTATGAAACTCAAAATATCATTTAAAAACCATATTGTAATGTTAAAGAAGTCACAGCCCATGTTCCAATGTCTGTTGGAGTCATTTACATACCGAAAAGCCAGATTTTATTTTCTTTCTGTTCTTCTCATCACTTTTGAAATATGTTTTTTCAAAGGACTGGACATGACAGAAGTAAAAAGTGGTCTGCATGGAATTGGTGTTTACGTGTGCTGTGAGGTGTGAATTAGTTGGGAGCGATTGGTAAATGCAATATCAGGATCCCATCTGTCAAAAAACATCATCGACTTAAAATATGTTTCCGGATGTTAATATTTTTTGTTAAAGGCAGGGCGTCTCTTTTGCAGGCCTAACAATTAAAATTGTGTAAATACACTGGTATAAGTATAGAAGAAAATACCATCTGAGAATCTTTGACAATGTGAGCTAGAAACTCAGTATTAGTGGAATTATAGTGACCATTAGGCTCTGAATTGAATTCTTGTCTTAAAGTATAGACAAAAAAAAATCTACTAGTCTACTTTCAGACCCTTATAGTGCATGGGTGTTAATCATGTATGATAGTGAAACTCATTCACTATTTACAAATGTGTATCATACGCATTTATACATATGACTAATTTTATGTAAAAGTCTCAGGCAAATTATTAATCATAGACCAATACATAATTACTGAAATACATACAATACTACTGAAGTGGACTTTAGTGGGCTTCACAGAAATCTACCTTAGGAGCTACAGTGTGGTCTAAGTGAAGTTACTTTTTGGTGCATTTTTCAAATTCTAGGTAATTACTGATCTTCAAATTTCACACACGTCCTTCATAAATAGCCTAAGGGAATGAGTGATATTTTGCTGTATTTTGGAGTGCTGAGATTACCTACATAGAGACAAAAATTCTGCTTGTATTCTAGTCTTTTTTCAGACCTTTACAATGCCTGTGTGTGTACATCATGTATGATATGTGCCATTTACTTACATTTTACAAATGTGTACTGTATGCATTATGAACATGACAAATTTTATGCATAAGTCTCATGCAGAAAATTATTCATAGACCAAAACATGATTACTGAAGTAATAATACTGAACTTACTTATTTCAGGGAGTTTTGCACTGAGTCTAACCATGGACACCCAACAGTCAGTTGTCCATTACTCTTTGGGGCATTTTTGAAATTCAGAGTTTTCAAATCTCCAGATTTCACAGACATGTCCTTCAAAAATAGCCTAAGGGCATGAGTGATGTTTTGCTGTACTGTGGGAGAAATGCCAATGAGATTCCCTGCCTTTAACACATAAATATATATCAATATAATATTATTTCAAGAGCCCCAGAGCAGTGGATGGGGTATTGGCTTGAACCCTGGCCCCTATAAATCTACCCTAAATCTGATTTTTCACTTTATGTCGACAGGTGGACCCGGAGCACTGAAGATTCGCCCCCTCGTTGGCCCTCCGACCATCCAGAGCCACCCCACCGGTACCCCCAACCGACGTAATACATCAGCCGGTTCCCACACCCCACTGGTCGCCACCCTGGCTGCGGTACGCTCTGCTACCGCTACCACAGCTGATGAGGAGGACAGTCACCTTTCACCAGGCACGACCTCCGTTTCCTCCCAAGAGGGCGCTTCTCCGAATGAACTGATGTGAGCTGGAGTTGAGGACGAGACCCGGTGACTACCGTATGCTGGGGACGTGCTCCGAGCGTGTGAATGAGGTGCAGGAGTTCACGGGAGATTTCTGCGTGTGTACCCTCTTGACAGGGCATCTATGGTGCAAAGCATTACAGTGCAACATCAGTGATTGGGGGTGAGGGAGGGTGGGGTGGGGAGGTCTGTGCTTGAACCATGTTACGAATACATGAAATCCTATTGAATTTCGCCCCCCCCCCAAAAAAAAAGGAACTACTTGGAAGAACTTATCCATCATGGAAATAAGAATAGTATTTGAAAACAAAGCTGTTGAAGTGTGCTTTTTTATTTGCACACTCTACTCTTTTGCTCAGATTTGATCTAAGAAAGGTACATAAAAATGCAGCGTTAGAAAATTTACGATTGGTACGTTGTAAAGGTTTCAGAATATAGATGATAAATCATTTGAAATTGGGATGTTGCTCAAGCTGTATTTTGTAAGGGTAGTTTCAGTGCCTTTCACCTACTGATTTTGAACATGGTAGACTCCAACTGTAATGAAGATTGCTTGATGATAATCGTCAATCTGCACTGATGTGAGTTTTTGACATTGTAAACTAATATCAGCGTGTAGTCAGTTTTCACTAAATGATACACGAATCAGGTCTGGCAGTCAGACTAGTTGAACAGCTGTATAAAATTCAAATTGTATGAGCGATGTTACGTCAATGCATTCTGTTCGGCTTTTATGAACACTTATTTTTACAAAATCTGCCTTTTCAGCCCGAAGGCTTATTGTTACAGGTGAAGATTCATATGAATCTTTACATTTATTAGCTTATTTGGTCGATGAGTGCATCTCAGGGTGCAAATCATGGACACAATCTTTAAAAAAAGATGTAGCTGGCAACTAAGAGGAATAAATTAAGAGGAAAATTGACATTGTGAGCATTGTGAGAATTATGGTACATGGTGATAAAGACAGCCTAAATAAGGGGTACTGTGTGACACTGACTCTCAGCAAGGCCCTATGAATTAGTAAATTTCTGTTAATTTATGCCTTTGCAAAAAATTTCCATAGAACAAGATTGCCGAAACAGCTACAGGGGGAGGAGCGTGCATAAATTAACGCCCGTCGGGCAGCATGCATCAATCACATCAGGTCAGCTCAAGGCCAGCGCATGTGAGATCTTATGAATTGTGTTTTACAGTTTAGTTACTTTAATCATGGACGTACTACTGAGTAGTAGGTCCATGCTTTAATCCTGCTACTTATGTTTTCTTCAGAAAAAAGTCTTTGGATATGTAGAAATGTTTGCTACATGTGGGAGGACTGAAGATTTATATGATACTGTCTGTCATAACTGAACTGTAATTAATCAAACCTCGAGGGCAAGTTATTTTGTTTTTCCTTATTGGCTTTTCTTATCTTAATTTTATTAATTGATGTAATAAATAATTTCCGTGTTAATATATATATTTATCCCGAGATTAATTCCTTTTTAATTTGTTTAATTAATAACTTCCCTCACTAGGCATGTTGCTCATATGTTGTTGTATCACTGCCTTCCCACATTATGGCCACTAGGACCATTAAGAATACATGCTGTTAGTTGCTGTATGTCAGAAATTCGACAATTTCAATTGCAATTTTGTCATACAGATTATTACATATTGAATTTGAAGAAGCTTAAAATGTTTCCCAGATGGTAACATGTCAAATGGAAATGGCACCATTACTGGTGATATGGGAAAAACATTTTGTGTGTTTTCTCTGAAATGTCAGGAAAAATCTTGTTTTTCCCCCAAATGTCTCTTGATATTCCCTCTGGATTTTGAAATTTTAACTGGTGGAAAAGGAGTTATTTTTATAAGCGTAAATGTTTGGTTTTCCATTTAGAGTAGCATGTGGAACATATCAACTACTGTTTAGAACTCATTTCAATGTTTATAAACCTCATGCAGCAAGTCAGTAATGCAGGGTTCATTATGATTGTATAAACACAAGTGAATGTATTCCTGTTTATATAAAAAAATGTCAGGATAGATGGATGTATTTTTCTGGAAGACATTTTTCATAAACAAACCACTAGTAGTAAATTGATATACATACCAGTGTCGGAAATACACAGGGGCTGAGGGAGATTTAGCCCCCAAAATTAACAAAATAGTCCTATAAAATCACAAAACAGGCCTCAATTTTCCTTATAGGGTTAATGTATAACATACTAAAATCACTAAGTCAGGCTTGAAAGTGGACCCCAAAAATAAAATTTTATTTCCTGCCCTGATACATACAAATATATGGAACGGAATATTAAATCAGTTGTGTAGATTGTTTTGAAGTGATTTTATCAAATTGATTTCTTGGCCCACTGCACTTTTGTTGTATTCTGGTTTGGTTTTTTTTTAGGGGGGGGGGTCTTTTTGGGGCAATTGTGAGTAAATCATTTTTTTTTTCATTATTTTGTTGTGTGAATTGGAAGCATGTACATGTAGATTGGGATACCAATGCAGGGGATTAGAGACGCTGTATAACATTGTGGAAGCCCCATATAAAAACAAAATGTGAAACTGTGTTCTGTAACATGTATGATAGAGTCTGAATGGACAAATAAACACCGTAGAACACAAAACTTTAGTCAATTATGCTATCATTAGCAAACTGTACAGATACAAATTGGTACAGTACATGAATTTTTGGCGGCCGACAATAGTTCATGTACGTTGGCCAACGAAAATTCAAGAACACAGCAGTTGCCTTTAACCCTAAAAAGGCTGGGGGGCGGAATCCACCCCCACTAGACGTTTTGCGCAAAATGTCTGCGACGCGCAAAGCAGTTGCCACGGCGTTTCAATGATTTATTTTCTCGATATCGCGCATCTTTTGAGACCAAATTTGCGACGTCCGGGTACGCCGTTCCAAGTTACGTAACATTTGTACTTGCATGTCACCCAAAAATCGCTCAAAAACGTGATTTTGTGTACATTTCCAATACAAATGTGTTTTTCAGCCAAAATTCATAAATGTATGATTATTTTTACTTTTTTGGTTGAAATTAATTAATTTTGTGCTGTTTATGACCGCAAAAGTGTCCCCGAAAAATTTCATTAAAAAACAATAGAAAACAAAGGTTGAAAAACAAAGAAATACATAAGAAATTTGAAAAACAATAAAATACATAGAAATCAATTTCATTCTGGATTTTTTCAAGGAATCTTGTTAAGAATGCTAAAAAGATGTGCAGACACAAAAATTAGGCAGTGTTGGAGCTTTAATTAGTGATTTACAGCTTAATTATGATTTTATGCATAATTAGCATAATTAATTGATATAATCTAATTCCTGGTAATTAACTATGATTTTCGGTGCGATCAAGCGATCGACGGCCGAGATCTTGGGGGGGGGGGCGAATCGCACCCCCCCCCCCAGCAGATATAGCAATAGCCAAAAAAGCCCAGCCTGATTAGGGTTAAAGACACTATATAACACTGTGGAAGACCCGTTAAAAATTGTCGAACTTTGCTATCTGACATATCTGACAGTGTTTAAATGGACAAATAACACCCTAGAACACAATTTGGACAAGTTTATGCTGTCACTAGTACAATATGTGCAGATACAAATTGGCACTTATTTTTATATCGGCGATAGGAAATTCTGCAACACAGCAGTCTATGGAGAAAAGCTGGATATGGCTCTCAAATGTTTCACTTTTTTAAGAGCACTATAATAATTGTTTTACACTGCAATTTTTCAGGCCTTCATTTTTAGACTGTATCAAAGACACTAGTAGCATGGGGAATCATGTAGCTCAGATTTTTTAAATTGGAAACATTGTTATGCAGTGCCTTTAAGCCATATTGTCAGCTGACAAAAATTCAAGAACACAGCAGTTTATGGTGGAAAACTAGAATGCTCACTGAATAATTTTCACATCTTAAAAGCACTTAATAATCATTTTCAACTCTAATTTTTTGGTCAGGGCTTCATTTTTAGATCTTATCAGAGACACCAGTAGCATGAGGGATTGCGTAGCTCAGATGTTTTTAAACTGCAAACATTATCATACGATGCTTTTAAAATTTAGTCCACTCAATGGATTAGTAAATGGTACAAAACGCATGTAGCTGTGAGAGAAGGAGAAACTTATGGCAGAACAGAATACTCAGAAAGCATACCATCTGTTTATCTTGAAATGATTTTAATCATTTTATTCACATTTTACTTTGACTTGTATGAGAAAATTATGATTATGATTTGCAGGATATCTGTAGGCACAAGAATGATGACTGATATAACTTACGGCAAAACAGAATATTCAGAAAGCATACCATCTGTTTATCTCATGCAATGGTTTTAATCATTTTATTCACATTTTACAAACAAAAAAATATGAGAAAATTATGATTATGATTTGCATATTATCAGTAAGCACAAAAATGATGTCTAATATCCTGTGCATAGTTATGGCTACCCTTATAGGTATTGGCTAACATTTACCAGAGTTTAAAAATCTGAGCCGCCGCATGATTCCCCATGCTACCAGTGTCTTTGATGAGATCTAAAAATGAAGCCCTGAAAAAATTGTATTTCAAAATGATTATTTAGTACTTCAAAAAAGTGAAAATCGTAAGTTGACCAGATTCACTTGCCCATTTCCTCCCATAGACTTACTGTGTGTACACCTAGGTTAATAAAACTCTCCCCGAGTTTTATTGTTTATTCATGTATAACTTGCCATTGGCAGTGTAACTTTCCAAACTTTTGTATTCTAGGGTGTTTATTTGTCCATTTGAACACTACTATGTAGCTCAGATATCAAAGTTTGACAATTTTTTAAGTTGAAGCTCCACAATGTTAGCCTATCACTTTAACCAATGGCAAGTTATTCATGAATAAACAAAACTCGGGGCGAGTTTTATCAACCTAGGTGTACACACAGTAAGTCTATGGGAGGAAATGGGCAAGTGAATCTGGTCAACTTAGGATTTTCACTTTTTTAAAGCACTAAATAATCATTTTGAAATACAATTTTTTCGGGGCTTCATTTTTAGACCTCATCAAAGACACTGGCAGCATGGGGAATCATTTGGCTCAGATTTTTTAACTGTGGTAAATGTTAGCTAATACCTTTAAACTGCAAACATTATCATACAATGCTTTTAAAATTTAGTCCACTCAATGGATTAGTAAATGGTACAAAAAGTGTGTAGCTGTGAGAGAAGGAGAAACTTACGGCAGAACAGAATACTCAGAAAGCATACCATCTGTTTATCTTGAATGATTTTAATCATTTTATTCACATTTTACTTTAACTTGCATGAGAAAATTATGATTATGATTTGCAGGATATCTGTAGGCACGAGAATGATGACTGATATAACTTACGGCAAAACAGAATATTCAGAGAGCATACCATCTGTTTATCTCATGCAATGGTTTTAATCATTTTATTCACATTTTACAAAAGAAAAAATATGAGAAAATTATGATTATGATTTGCATATTATCAGTAGGCACAAAAATGATGACTAATATCCTGTGCATAGTTATGGTTACCCTTAATAGTTGACTTCATGACATTTAAATTTTGTTTGTAAAATCTAATGCAACTTGCAGGGGCAACTTGTTTGCATCCAGTATTACAGGGGATTAATAGAGTAAGTAGCACCCCCAAACGGCGGGGCATCTGTTTTGCATGCCTGAAAATTAACCCGTTGGCTAAGGGAACCGGATGTGCCCTGTGTTGACTCTATGGGATTTTCAGATTCTCGGAAGCAACGGGTTAACATTGTTGTGCTGCTGGAGGGGTGCAATAGAGATTTCCTGCCTTTAACCCATTGGAGACTAGACACAAAATATCTCATCGCGAGATCTATGGGAAACGCATGTTAAAGTACAATCAAACCTTCTTCAACGGGTTAGTAACTTATCAAAAAATTTTATCAGTTGGAAGATTAATTACAAACATTTACACTAACTGAAGTACATATCCAGGCTGGAGTAAATTGTTTTGTTTAGCTGATGAGAAAAATAATGTGGCAGCATGAGTTACTGTTACTACTGTATTGTGTCCATGCAAGTATTTTTTTTTAAAGATTGGAATGTATGCAAGTTATGTAACAACTCGTGCATGGTTAAATGCACAATGAAAGAGTGAGTGTGTAATTGCAAAGACTAGTTCATATCACTATCTTTTTTTAAGACTCTAAAACTCTTATAAAGGTGTATGATATATTTTTCTGTGCAAATATTTTTACTAGACATCGTCTGTTGACCAGGATAAGGTTTTTTTTTAGGGTTATTTTTTGGGGGTGGGAGGGGGGAGTTTGGATATCATTATTTGTCGTAAGTTTCTGTGAAATACAGTATTTATTGGTCAGTTATTTCTGAAATAAAGAGTTTTCAAACACAGATCAGTGTGTATTATTCTCCTTTTTTGTGGGTGAAAATTATTTGTCGAGTATATTCATGGAGCACAGATACATATGAGCTGTGATGGATTGAAATAAACTGTGATAAGTGGCAGTGTTGCGTCATTCACTCAGAGTCAGAAAGCAGGATTGAGTCACTGACTGAGAGTCATTGCAGTGTTGAGTCACTGACTTAGAGTCAGAGTGCAGTGTTGAGTCACTGACTCAGAGTCAGAGTGCAGGATTGAGTCACTGACTGAGAGTCAGAGTGCAGTGTTGACTCACTGACTCAGACTGCAGTGTTGACTTACTGACTTGAAAGTCAAAGTGCAGTGTTGAGCCACTGACTGAGAGTCAGAGTGCAGTGTTGAGTCACTGACTTAGAGTTAGAGTGCAGTGTTGAGTCACTGACTTAGAGTCAGAGTGCAGTGTTGAGTCACTGACTTAGAGTCAGAGTGCAGTGTTGAGTCACTGACTGAGACTGCAGTGCTGACTTACTGACTTGCGAGTCAAAGTGCAGTGTTGAGCCACTGACTCAGAGTCAGCGTGCAGTGTTGAATCACTGACTCATAAAAATGAGGGAAATTCAGCCCTCTGGCTTCTTCCTATCAGATTTTATAGTGAACCAAAATATGTATCACTCGGAAAGGGGCTTTTTGGGAGTATCGTTTGTTAAAGAGCAATTTCCATGGATTTCCACATGTAAAGTCTGCAGTAAACTGAAGCAAATAGTTTCAGTTGAAAGACTTTACTTAAGTTTACTATGAAATATTGAATTTGAACAAAAATAAGGGATATATTCTAATTCTGTGGATACTACAAACATTTCAAAGTAGGTGGAGAAAATTTTGTCACCCCAAAACAGCTATTTTTGGCCAAAAAAAAAGTGTAAAAAAATTGATTTTTTTTTTTCAAAGACCTATATTCATTGATGAATAGATAATTTTCCCCACTTAATATGTTCACACACATTTGTCAGTGAAATGGTGGTCAAATCTTGATGTTGTCATACATAGTATCAAAAAACAATTTGATTTTGGATTATGTACATTTATGTCAAAGGTCATAGCTCATTGGATATATCAGAATAACGAATTACAAGTTCCATTCCATAACTTCAGTAATGTTAGACAGATTTTGATCTTCAAGTATGTATGCCAAAGGGCAAAGTTCACACTTCATTAAATATGCATATGCATGCTATATGTATGTACCTGGCGAGGGGATGCTACGCTTTGCGTTGTCCTTGTAAAATATTTTATTTTGCAGTAAAGTTTGCAAGGTTTGAAACTTTTCAAACTTAGTCGTTATCGGTGCGCAGTGGCACATAAGTTCATCGAACCCCAACAGCAATGGGAAACTGACGTTTCTCGCAAAAAAAAGTAATGATAACAATATGACATCTCTGTGAAGTTATCGCCGAATGAGATAATTTTGGAACCGCCTCTTTCATTTATTTTAAACTCTAGACGATATTGAACTTTGTATTACTATCAATCAGCACACTTCGCTCGTGACTGGCAATAGATAATCATAGAAAAATTCATTCCAGTTTGACCGATATTTATATTATGTGTTGCTTCAGTCATTTTGAGAGATAATTATTGTACATACAAATCTACTACTGTATAACATTTCCAGCCATTTTAGTGTCGTGTGCAATGTGAATTGGGCAAAACATAACATTTCCTATTGTTTTAGAGTCGTGTGCAATGTAAATTCGACAAAACATAAATATTTACGTGTTAAATAGTGAGCGGTCCACCTGTCTGTTCAGTGCTGTTGTGTGTGTGTGCATTTTTTTTATCACGTTTTTAGTTTGCACACCGTTATGCTTGTCAAAGAAATGACATAAAATCATGCAATGTGAACGATGATCCGTAACGGCTTAAAATATTTGAATATTGTGAGATAGAACAAAATATTCCCCAATTGAGCTACCTCTGCAGCATAATATTGGGGTGTTGATTAGCATTATCTCCCGTTATTGTCCTCCAATGGAAAAATCTTTAATGATAGTGATTTTGGCCCCTTCACCGGGAATTAAAGGACACTGACATGATTGGGAGAAATTTAAAAAAAAAAGCCACTATAGAACCAAACCGGTTGAAAGATACACCAATGTATACACCAGTTGGAGTGTACCTCCTGGCTGGAAGGATTTGTCTTGAATTTGCTTGCTTAAGGAGAACCAAACATGAACATACGAGTACTAAGTTACTCTTGTGCCTCGATAGAAATTAATCCGATAGAAAGCTACAAAACAATTTGCCTGGCATATTAATGGTCTTCCTTTTATCCTTTTAAAATGGGTCAACATTTGCCCACAAAAA
>JZLH01S0050877.1:31253-42396 GCA_001188425.1 Eucidaris tribuloides | reverse complement strand
AGTTAGAATTTCTTCTGAAATGCCTTAAAAATGCTTAAGATCTTTCGTTCAATTTTAATTCTAAAAAATCAAAAGCTCCCGCTCGGTTGCTTCGCTCCCTCGCTTGCATTTTTCCTCAATAATTTGAACATTTCGGTCCCGGAAAATTACTGCGTATGACCTTCTTTTAAAGGTAGTCTCCACTGCATGACAGTATAGTTATAATTAATCATTTTGAAACCCCGTTCTACTTTTAAATTACATGTATATTGATTAAAAAGTTGGTTTTAGAGTGTATTATTATACTTGCAGACAGAGACCAGCCATCTCAACTGTAAGAATTAAAGTACATTGTCGTAAATTGGGAGGAGGGGGATGGGGGATATATCCCACCACGTTTCGGGAAGGGGGGGGGTGATCTGTACAAATACACCCCCACTTTTCAATAAAACATTTTTGTGTAAATTCTATTATATTAATAGGCCTAACATTTATAACATTTCAAAATGCTAAAGATATTGTTATCTGAATATCCCAATGTTTCCGATTTTCTCTCATTCATGTTCATTACTAACGTGTTGTCCATCGGTCCAAATGGGCATTATATCCCTATTCCTATTAAGTGCACAGATAACGCAAAATGTCAAATGTATAGGACTTCTGAAACATCGTATTATCAACAAAATGTAGAAAACAAACTCAGATATTTGTACAAGAGGACAAAGAGCCCACCCGAGACTTTACATCATTTATCAAGATGACAGTTTAAAACATCTTTTAAAGTGGGCATGATTTTTGGCTCAGAATTTTAAAAACTCTTTAAAGAAATTTTTAAGATTAATCAAAATTATGTGCCGTGGGGGTGGTGGGATCGTATTTCCAGTATTCCAGGAATTTGGGTATCTACTACCCTTTGGGCCAAAATAGTGGGCCAAAATATTTCCTTTCTACAATTTTTTTTGACAATTGCGCGTTTGAATTATTTGCATCAAAATGATCCCTAAGAATGATTGCCCCGTTTTTATTTCCATAATCGTTTTCTTTTCATATAAAAACAGTCGATTTTTCGACATCCAATAAGCCTCACCTGTGACAATGGCCTTTTTCACATTTTAGAGGCACCCGTTCTAATTTAACTGCCGCTACAGCCTTTTGTTAACATAGTTAAGTGATACTGGTTCTTAAAATACATGTACCCCTTTCCTTTTTTAATTTGTGCACCGAATTTGAAACGACTTGGAGTAACTTACTTTAATTTCTAAGGCTCTCTCGCTACGCTCGCTCGCATTACTATTTGATATACACTGTTTTATGTTTGAAGGTCTCTCACAGTCTCTGAATCTGAGACATTTCAGAAACATGTAAATGATAATTACATTGTACACCTAACACACAGTACCTCGATTGAACTGAATTAAACGAATAAATCCCATGAATGATGTCGTAAATAAACTGAAATGAAAAAGGTTTGACAAAGATCCATCTCAACATTTCACATGTGATTTTAATTCTGCCAGCAAGTGTGTTAGGCTGTACAACATGGACGAAAATGATAGCAGTAATGCAATCTGATTGTTTCCAGTGACTTCAAACACTCATTAGCATGTAATGCTTTGGCATTTATTAGCCCTGCCATGGGTGACTATCACTTGTGTGTCATTCCAGTCTCCCAGTTTATAGTGTATGGTTTCCGTTGCTAGTAATCCCAGGCTTTTTCCCCCTCCGTATCCTAAACAAATTTAAATGCTGTAAATATAACAAATTCTGGCAAACTTGGAGAAGTGACAAACCTACGTTGTCATGTATATTTTCAAGTCCTATAGAAGTTCAATTCTATCATCAGACAGATTTATGATAGTACCTATACCTGCCCATTAACATGGTGTTCTGGTGGTCCCCCTTCTGTGCTCCAGTTCATTATCACAAGTACGTGATATGTAGGGCGTGGGTCAGCTGGAATTTCAAGTATGTTCAATATATGTGTTTGTATGTAGTGTAATATACATGTAGCCAACACATGCTTGCATTTTATTATTCAGAGTTGTTTTTTTTTTTTTATGGGGGGTAGGGGGGGCTGGACAAGAATTTCTGTTGACAAAAGACATAAGATTACAGTGTAGAGCACTAAAATTACCTAACTTTATAATGGACCGCATCACAAAAATTTAATATGTAGAAACAGGGCTCCACACTAACATTGTTTTTTTTACGTTGCCCTTCGGGCAATTAAATATTGTCACATTTTACAATTTACTTGCCCAAAGACAATTGCGTTGCCCGAAAAACAAACAATAAAAATAATATCAAATTATTAATTTTTCTCCACCAGTCTTTTTCAGTGGCATTGGAAGGTAATTTTTTTTTTTTTAATTCTTGAGAGTTTAAGTATTAATTGATGAATTATAAAGAGTCATGAAATTTTATTACCACAATTATACACAAACCATCATCAATGAAAAAGACATTATAATAATTTGACGGCAATTCTTTGCAGCTCAGAGCAGCAACATGTTTATAGTTGCTTTCCTGACTTTCGTTTTCCAAAAGCTATGAGGACACGTGTCAACTTTAATTCAAACATATATATTGTTCACTTTTTGGTAATATTTTTTGGTCATAATTTTCCTATAGTTTAGGCCCTAATTCCAAGGGGAAGAAAAATCTTTATTTTTTTTCACTAGACCATTTTCACAGTTTTCAAACAGATAGCCTACTTTGACAAAAAAGTTGCATCATATGTCCTATTTACTATACGTCTCTCAAGTGTTGGTTTAACAGTGAAAGTGCTGTGCATAACATCGTGTTCTGCCACTAACTTACCACTGCAATTAGCGGCTGCCAACTTTCAGTGAACACATCATTCAAGAAAAAAGCTTTTATAATTGGAGAAAAATTCAAGTGTTATTTTCAGCGCAGCCCACTAAAATCAGATCCCACATAGATCAAATAGACAAATAAACAGCAACATAAAACAAGATAGAAAAATAGTCTGGACTTGATCAAACACTTACTTTGAAGGCTGTGCTGCCCAGGGCATTAGCAGCAACATGGGCAAGGTTACTTCATCTGTTGAAGTACTTCGCCGTTCGGTGGGCTATTTGGAGGTCAATTCCGAAAGTATGTCTTTTCCACCAGATGATAGCCAATTGATGTTTTCAGGGTAGCTCGTAAATTGTATTGAAACTCTGAAGTAGAAGAGTGTTATGAACAGCTTACACAACACAATACTTTTTCATGCACTTTCAAAAGTCACTGCCGATGTATGGATTAGAGTCACGGACCGCGACTCGCACACTCGACAGCAGCAATTTGTCATTCGTACAGTTTCAGAAAAGTCAGGCAAGCTCACAGCTCCGATAATTATCGAGTTGAAAAATTACTTGCATTAATTCCCGCTAAGTATTCAAACCCTACCAAATATGTGCCCCTTTTCTTCATATTAATGGTTATTACATTAATTTTTTGGACATTTATTCCGATTCGCGTTCTGTGTAGTGTAACGATGTAGTGTATTAGCAGCCAACACGCATTTTGAATCGAATGGCACTACAGATATCTTTATCTTAGTTGTGCACACCAGCCATATGTATGCAGTCTTGATTCGCCTGAAATGGAGATTTACAATCGGGCGATTTTACCCTTCGACGAAATTCAAGTGTGCAGCAGCAGTATACGCACAGAAATGTACCGTACTTGCATGGATTTTCCGTGCTTGCTGCCACTTGACTTGCGTTAGCTATGCTAGCCGGCCGCAGCCGCTGGTCGAGCTGCCATCCTCAGTGCAGCCAAGGCCATCAGCAAGCAATGGACTAGGAGCGGGTGCTTTTCTCCGACCGCAACCGCTCGCGTTCTTTTATACAAGGCCAGATTCGCGAGCTTGCCAGAGCGAAAGGGCAAGCATATTTTTGTTCGCCCGAGACAATCAAAATTTACTTGCTTCCGTCGGGCCAAGAAATTGTTACATTTTGATATTTTACTTGCCGACATGACATTTTTACCTTTGCCCGGGCAGCGGGCAGTGGCTATGTTCGAGCCTCGGTGCTAGAACCCGCATATTGAAAGAAAGAGACAATTATATTATAAATGAAGCTTACACAGATTGTTCAGCTCGGTGGTTTGATTTGTGATTTCATTAAAATATATTGGCTATATCAATTGTTTGATATTGTGTCATTTTCCTAAAATCATCAGAATGCAGTATAACGTTATATACAATGCAAGCAAAATTAATTTGTTGTTGTTCACCAATGTTTACTGCAGGGTGCTACAATAACTTTTTTTGGCCACTTGCTTTCCCCGGATTCTCTCCGGGCCCAGTGAATTTCTCAAACAGCTCGAACAACCACCTCGCTTGCAGCAATCACCGAATGAATATTTGCCTTGCCCTCGATAAAAAAATAACAGATTTATTGCATCTTGAATGTTGATTAATATTGTATAGATTAAAATAATAAAGTTGCCACCCCTATAAACCATTCACAACATTTCACATCAATGATTTTTGACATATTTATGCAAAATTCAATGCATCAATTTTTTAATTGTGTTCATTCATCAATATATTACAGATATAAACGATTATAACAATATGTATTCCAGCAGCGTTAGTGTGCGATTTCATGTTGTGGGTTATTTGGGGGACAGAACAGCATTAATACACATTTTTGTGCAAACATCTAGTGATTTACGTATGTGTTAATAGGGCAATCCACGTCAAATCAACCAATTTTCAGACAATTTGTCACCCGACCCCTTCGATTTCTTTAAACTCGCACCAAATGTTCCCTAAGTGTTGACGGAAAATTCTGAATTTTTGCCCAAAGTCAAAACGGTTGCTTTAAGATACGCTTCCCTTACAACCAATTGCACAGTCAAACAACCTAGTTCCCTAATTAAAATTTTTACTCTTAAATTGATTTGGTTGCTGCCCAGCCCAAGTATTGTATGAGCATACAGTACTCATTTCTGTATAAATGTGAAGAACTTTATTCGGGTCCTATTAACATGCTCAGTATTCCACTGCTGCCGCGGATCTTACTACCCGTTATCGTGTGCGAGGTCACCGAAGAGGTTTTAACATCCAATGTCAATTGATTTTTGGTGTATGTTTGGAGGCTCATAACTTCAAATTCAAATAGCTTAGATATCTCAATATTCTTATGATATTCATAGACTATCACTTGCTCAAGAGATCCTACCCCAAAAATTGGCTCGCAAACGTCTGTTCGTTATTCTTGTAGGCGCCCTCTCAAGTATTGGAATTTTTTTAAAATGTTGCCAAGGTCGAAGTCAGCGAGAGTGCACCGCGTGAGTCGTCCCATCGAGGAGCGGACACCATTTCTCTGTATTGATAGACACTACCTATATGTTTCACGGTCACCTAAAAAAATTTTGTTGTTTTAATGTTTCAATAGCTAATTTACGCATCAAGAAATGGTCTGTAAACACCCCCAAAAACCAATGTAAAATGACACGATAAGCTTTTCAACAACTTTCAAATTGTGATATCTGCAGATAAAGAGCCAAAAACACAATGTATTTTCCGTGTCATGATAGTCTGTTGATAGTACTAAAAGGATATTGCCCATCACAAATAGTGCTTAGCCTATTGGCAGATACTTCTCAAAATGCACTGAATAATCACAAAAAACAATGTTTAATTGCGGTTAATTTTCCAATAATTACAGCGCGCGTGCTTACAATGTGCTTATCATTGAATTTCAGTTGATGTGTTATTTCAATACTAATGGTGACTTTTGCCCAGCTGGATAAATGCAAATCATGTTCCATTTTTACTTTATTTAAGCTACAGATAATATTTTACAGAGAGTACCATATCATTTGACCTTGACATTCATTCATAAAAAATCAGCTGCAAAATGCATGAAAATTAGCATCTTCATAAATCACAACACCCATGAGCCTTACAACCCACATTTCATAATTGATTTCTCACCCCAGACCGAATGCATAATCATGTTGATATTTGCAAGATTGTAAGCCTGCTAATGCAGTACTTTGAGGATTTATATTAAATCAAATTGGTCTTTCATCACAATGACCTTGAAAATATAGCTAAAAAATCGCCCCTGAAATCAATAATCCCATCAATTTTCACATTACAACGTTTACATTGACTTTCAATTGTGTGTTACTTTATTTTTTTTTTTTTTTTAATTATCATTCAATACTAACGAGACTTTGAAGCTGATAAAGATGCCAAATCATGTTCCATTTTGGTTCACTTCAAGCTGAAATAATATTAAAATTGATATCCATTATCATTTGACCTTAGACTTATCTAAAAAATAGCTTGAAAATGCCAAAAAATAAGCATATTCACAACACACATGCGCCTTTTACAGCATATTTCCAAAATATATTTTCTCTCAGACTCACAATGCCTGATCGCTGTTGATATTTTGCAGTACTGGTAGTCGGCAATGAGTACTTGGAGGTACCATGATTAATTACTTTGTCTTCCTATTACAAACTGACTTTGCAACATGATGCCTGAAATATCGCTCAAAAGAGCAATTAAATCAGGTAAATCTTTCCTGCGTCCATGTTATGTAAGACAAATTAGATTAATCGCTAGATTACTCCACAGTAATCATTACAGGCCTACAAATTCTGCAAATATCAAGCACGATCATGCGTTTCATCTGTGAGAAAATCTATTTTGAAATGGTCGCTAGTCTAAAGTCACCGCAGATTGTGGAATCCACTGCTAATTTCTTTCAGGCATTATTCAGCTATTTAAAACTATTTTTAATAATGTGAAAGCGTTCAAATGATCCCATCGTTATCATTTTCATATTAATTTGACAGGTCTGAAGCAGAACAAAATGGACACATGATCTGCATTTCATCCAGCTCAAAGTTACCGTTAGTATGAAATAACACATAATTGCAATTCATTATAAACACTGTACACTATGGAAATTGCATGGGTGATCATTGATTTCAGCGCATTTTTAGCTATATTTTCAAGGTCATTGTGATGGCAAGACAATTTGAATCTAAATACATAAATTCCTCAAAGTACTCATTACAAGGCTACAAAATCTTGCAAATATCTACATGATTATGCATTCAGTCTTGTGCTAGAAAATGCATATTATGAAATGTTTGTAAAGCCCTCATGGGCTTGTTGTGACTTTATTGAAGATGCTAATTCTCAGCATTTCAGCTATCTTTTTAGAATAGTTGTCAAAGGTCAAATGATATGGATATCACTGTTAAAATATGTCACTTTGAATAGCTTAAAATAAAAATTAAAATGGGAACTTTGATTGCATTTATCAGCCATCATAAGTCACCATAGCTATTTGAAATATACACAACAATCTGAAATTTCAATTGTAAGCACATTGCTAACACCCTGTAATTTATGGAAAATTGACCCAATTCATTGTTTTTTAAGGATTTTCAGTGGCATTTTTGATGCCGTAATTGCAATAGGTAACCACTATTTGTGACTGCCATAGTCCTTTTTTAGAAACTAATTACAAGACATATCATGATAAGAAACATACCAGTTGCTTTTGGCTCTTTATCAGTCAGCGGAAACTACCCGCTTTTCGGAGACCGATATTGATCCCGCTTCCGGTGTCTGCTGTGTCCAACGGTAGCCGCTCTACAGAGCAGACAAGCCGTACCACGTATTCTCTTTCAAAGGCGCGAGGTTGTGGACTCTCCAGCGCGGTCTGCATAGCATGGACCCAGCCACCATGGCATTAGCATTGACACACTGCGGACCCCGTTATCAATAACCTATTGCGTGTAGAAGTAGAGATTTAATATACACACCCAAATCCATGTAGAGGGTACTACAGATGTTATCTAGAAACTTCCCGTTACCACACAGAGATATCTCTCTCCATGCCGTGTAGATGCACGGGATCGTATTATCGTAATGTCTAGCACCAGTCACACATAAGGCCTTACATGCTACACTTCTTAGAACACTGATCTCCCAATGCAGTAGTGGCGCGAGATCAGTGCATTGGGACTATTCATTCAACCACTCATGCTCCCTGCTCCAAGTATTATCACAACATCACAAATCATATCATGGTTGCAGTATCACACAACATCATATTCATGGTTTGGACGGTAAATGTTTCTTGCTCAAAATTCTTCGTCTCTGTTTCATCATTTGCCACAGTCAGTTTTCAATTATTAACATGAAGGATTATATCCTCGGAAATACCGTTGGAATAGGGATTCCAATCTCGGTAACAAAACCACCAACAGATAACACGAGTTGTTCTGCGACCATGTACGCTAGTACGATAACTGTTACTGCTGTGCGGTGCTGTGAATGTGCACCAGTATACACGCACGCACTATGTACATGCAATACTGTCTATGACTGTTAACGGCTGCGAATAAAGCTATTTTAAATGATATGATTGTAAAACAATTTACTGTTTCCTCGATTCAATATCCATCTGCGTCTTGTATTTTTTTTATACTTCGCTAGTTCACCCTTCAATATCTTTCCCTTTTCACTACATGAATTTAAAAAGTAAAAGAAACTCGCGTGGGCATTTTTTATATGAGTTTTAAAGGAGAAGCATGTTACCCATCCGGTAACCGAAGCATTGCCATTCACTTTTACTAACAGCCGAGGCTGAGAAACTAGTGACGCGTGAGTAAGCCTGCGTCGAACTGCCCATACGATCTTTCGCTTTTTTCGGAGATTTCGCTCAGTTCCCGCAAAAGCGGGAGCTTTCCCCTGACTGTTTATCTCAAAGGATATCACAGATTTGAAAGTTGCTTGAAAAGCTTATGTGTCATTTTACATTGTTTGGCAGGTGTTTAGACATTTTCGACATGCGGTTAAATTTCAGCTACCTTGAACATTTAAAACACAAAATTTTCTAGGTGGACCTGTTAAAAATATAGGGTACATGTCTATAAATACAGAGCAAAATGGTGCGCTCCTCGATGGGACGAAGGGTGATCTTGACCTTGAACTTGTGCAGAACTTTTTAAAAAAATTTCCAACTTTGATAGGGCGCCTACAAGCGAAAGAACGACACAGACTTTTGCCGCCAATTTTTGGTAGGTCTCTTTGAACAAGTGATAGTCTATAAATTATGCATAATATTGAGCTTCTAAGCTATTTGAATTTTGAAGTTATTGAGCCTCCAAACACCTACAACACAAAACATTAGACTTGGATGTTTAACACCGATCTTCGGTGACCTCGCCACACGATAACGGGTAGTCAGATCCGCGGCACAATATTACTGAGCATGTTTAAGACCATAAAGTTCTTCACATTTACAGAAAATGAGTATTGTAGCTTCATCAAACTTGGCTGCCAGCAACCAATTCAAAAATAACAAAATTCTTTAAATTTAAAACTAGGTTGTTTGACTGCCGCATGTGGTTGCTAAGGACCAGATATCTTAGCAACCGTTTGACCTTTGGGCAAAAAAAAATTCAGGAATTTTTCCTGTCAGACACCTTAGTGGCGATACATTTGGTGCGCAGTTTAAAGAAAATCTTCGAAGGGCGTCGGGGTTGTGACATAGCTATTCGTTGATTCTTTGACTATGGGATTTGACCCAATAAAAAAATGTTTGGCTGATGTAGATTGTGATTTTCAACACGCTACATAGCTAATACTAAAACGTTGGTTATGAATTTCATATAAATTGTTTTAAGTGTTGAATGCAAGTGTTCTAGAAATAACCACCGTAACACGAACTTTTAGGTATTCATATACATTTGTAGATAAACATAATTTCAGCTTACATTGTATATATTGATTTCCAGATAAAAAATGTTCAACGTGTTTTATACATGAAAAGTATATTTTCAGTCTCTATAAAATTTTATCAAAATGCCAACAAATTTTTGGCTAAAAAATATCCAAGCTTCAAATATCAAGGGTGGATAGCCCCCTAACCCCTTGCAGGGGAATTGGGTCATCGTAAAACCCCACACCGGATCACGCCTATACAACCAAGGTTAATTTGTGGACATTAAAACTCATGGTCTTAGTCTTTAAATTATATTATCCTTCTTACGCAATGACCATAATTGATTTCCCAAACCTCGGTACTAAAAAAAATGTTTGAAAAATGTTAGCATCAGTGCTAAACTAAAGTTTTAGTGTCTATTCTCCATTTCCCTTTCACCCAAAACTTTGCCTTAGAATATTACACTTATCTTATTTTCAAAATCTTTTAAAATGATTACCTAATCAGAATTTATTAGATAGAGTACACTACTTGGAAATGCTTTAATAACAAAGTTTTCATAAAAATCACCTATCCCCAGCTTAGCGGTGAACTAGACACCACGCTGCCATCTTCAACCCCCAGAGTTCAGGCGGATGATTCTGTGACTTGAATGTGGCGTCACTGTAGACTATGGTTTCCAGCCTGCTAAATTTGCCACTTTTTTGACCAAAGTATCCCTCTTAAAACCCACTTACTAATATCACAAATTTATTATTCTGAATCTCCTATGACACTTTCCATGCGTCAGATTTATCCATTTTTCAATGTGCAGCAAAATTACCGCCAATATCGCTAAGTTTAAGACTTGAAAATACACAAACCATACACACCATTTAACACATCGTGGGACTGGGGCATATCTCTTAGTCGGCTAACGAGTGCCGAGTTTTGGGAGGTGGCTTGATATATTTTTCTGGTGATTTGATACATTTTGCTTATCCTTTGCCTGCTACTCTCAGTCATTTTTTTCACTTGGAATTACTTTCTGTGTAATTTTCTTCAATTCCTTGCCACAATCTTTCCGCGAGTTTATTTTTTCTTGGAACAAGTTTATCAGGCCAGGCGCAGATGTCTCTGATCTTTGCAATACCTTACTACACTACGTATGCCGACTTCCTGTGCCCGCTGCGCCCGTTCATTCTTGCGTCTTGGCAGAACGCATTTTGAGAAATAATTGCAAGATGTTTTGGCCAGGTTTCCTCCTGTAAAAACAACATTTATTCATTTTTGTTTCAATACAGTTTTCGCGTATTTACTTAGGTTTGCCTTTGCCAAATTATTCTTGCCCGATTCGCGGCCAAGGCATTTTTTAGTGACACTCCAAAATGCTTTGCCCGATCTGCTGATGTTTTCACTCGAATGCCCGGGTTGCCATCGGGCAAGCGGTTATGTCGCACCTCTGT
>JZLH01S0050877.1:10040-21594 GCA_001188425.1 Eucidaris tribuloides | reverse complement strand
CAAAATTGTAACTTCATTCATATGTATGAATTCAGTAGTCTGAAATGCCGATAGCAGGTTATTTTTCAAATGTGGTGATGATTTGTCGGGGATCAGGGGGCGGAGCCCCCTGAAGCTGAACCTCGAGCATGAGTTCGTCCGGTTTTATAAGCTTATTGTTACCTTTTGATAACACTTTTTTTTATAATGGATAGCTACAGTTGACAATAATATAAAACAAAACAAAGCAAAACAAACACCCGCTTACGAACTTCTTGGAACTTCCATGGTATAATTTTTTTTATTATGAACTGCTGATAGCAGGTGACTTTCAAAACACGACGGTAACATATCGGGGGTCAGGGGGCGGAGCCCCCTGAAGTTCATGGGTTCTTTTAGCGGTTTTATGAGACTATTTTGACCCCTGTCATCACTGTTGTCGTGAATTTAAGGACCTACATTCTTAAGAATAATAAAAAAACCGTACGATAGAAATTCACTGTTCTTGCAATTTCTACGAGCGACAGATTTTGAAGGGAAAATGATTCCACGGGAGGGTAGCGGCGGAGTACTTCAGTCTACACGATGAATAATATGGGAAAGCCTGAATCTCATTGGATGGCACAAACCTATACTACCACTTTGAATAGGTTCAAAAAGAACGGTGTTTACTCTCAAAAATTTATATTTTACAATTTGCTCATGTCGAATTGCCCACCTGCATGTTACATCACAGTCGGAGTTTAGTGCCAGTTCTTGACTAGGAACCAGAACCAGACAATAGCAATAAGAATAAACAGTTGTAAGGTAAAGAGTTAAAAAACGAGGAAACTTTCGTGAATGTCTATTCAGGAAGGTTGCACTATAAGCACAATTCTAGCTCGGTTCCGCCTCAGCTTTCTTTTTTTTTTCTTCTTTGTCTTTTTTTCCTTCGGTTTTTTTTTTTTTTTGCTGGCCGATTTGGGGGGGGGGGGGTGGGGGCCACGTGCATCCCCGTGAGTGACACTGAATCATTTTGTAGGGAAGTGGCAGAATGGCGCACACGCAAAAGGTGCCCGTGGTTGATGAGTTTGGAGGAGAATTTCTTCGCGAATTGATTTGATTTTGATAAGTGTATTTGTGAGTATTTGCTCAGCTATTCGCTGTGCTTCAAAGTAAGTTAGCGGTAATCTCTGCTGATGCGAGCGGTTTTGAACGACGGATATTTCCTTTAGAAGGAGAGAGAAAATCTGTATTTCGAAAAAATGTCAACGTTAAATAACAAACAATCCTATCAACGCTATAGGCCCTATCTCTCGTCAAAGATTTAAACTACATTATTCAGATTCATGAAAACGCCTGCAAGAGCAGTTACACAAACCTTTATGAGATTTATAGCCAGATTTTAAGCAGTTTTTGATGTGAAATTTAATAAAGAACAAGGACTTACCTGTAAGTCTATTTCAAATGTAATTTATAGATCACTTTCTAACTTCAGCTCATCCCAGTTTTTTTTTCTCCTTTCCTTTTTCTTTTCGTTTTTTTTTTTTTTTTGCCGGCCGATTGGGGGTGGGGGCGCACGTGCCCCCCCCGTAGTTACGCCACTGTCTGTAGCAGACCACATAGTTCTGGCCTGTTGATGAGTTTTGCATGTAAGTGGTGCCATGTACATTAATCTCACAATGTTTCCCAATTATGTAATTACAAGGGGGTGCATTTCCAGGAATGTGGGTGTCATCTGCAATTCTGCATGTAGGCCCAGGCTGTATTGATAAATTGGTAAAATACTCACCGATGTACATTTCAAAAGAGCCTTATAAATGATACCAGGCATTCTTTGAAATGAAACAAAATTGCTTATTAAATGCTATTTTTTTATGTTGTGGAGAGGGGTGATGTAGATTAATTGCCTTACACAAGACTATGATACAGAAGTCATGTATACACACATAAGGACAACTCCATACTTTTGGGCACAACTAAGTACCCATTTTTACACAGTCGTGGTACACAAATTTGCTTTGAAATTCAATCTTTTACAAATGTATGCTAAAATATTGCTCTAATTGGATACATAATTTGAAAAAGAAGCACTCACCATTTCAGTTTCCCTTTTGATTTTTACAAAGTTTCTGCCCGGTGTCTTGATCAAAATTCTGAAAACCACATCTGGACTGCTTCATTTAATCCATGTGGTACAAACTTTTGACATGTATTTTTTTTTACAGGGGAGGGCGTAGTAGTCCATACAGCTCTGCTCAGGACTACTTGTATGTAAATGTAGTAGGTGTGGGGTCATGAGGGTTTCGAACCAGGATCTCTGAGAAGGCAATCCATGGCTTTATCCTCTGAGCCATAGCAGTTCTCCATTATGTACTACACAATAATAAACAAATGTGGCCAAGTTTCTCCCAAGTGCTTGTTCCATTCATGAGTGATCTAATAAAGTGAACATGACTTGCCTTCACTAAAATGATTATGATTACTACAAATTAACAATTAAGTGAAATTGGCACTAAACCCATCATTAGCAATTATTGTGCAATTATTTTGGCATCAACTTGATCAAGTACAACATGGTGGTTGTGGTTATATTTTCCATGTAAGTGAAAAATAAATATGACATAGAATCTTGCACATGTGCGTGCACGCACACACACACACACACACACACACACACACACACACCCATACATGTTTTTGCCATCAATCGAGGACGTAATTTTAAATTGATTAATAATATGCAAATGAGGACCTTTGTGTGTGATATACTGGGTTCCAACCGGGGACACCCATGTGTATAAAATTTTATGTTTGATTTTTAACAGGCAACCGAGGACAATTTTTGTACACAGTAAAAAAAAAATGATGATGCCCTCAAACGATTGCTTTTTAAATTTACAATTGTTTGCACTAGGTTACAAACCATGGACCGTCCTCGGTTCAGACATCGTCCGCGGTCTGATAGTGGAGTGTCAGACTTTCGTCCGCGATTGACGGCATTAACATACGCGCACACACACACACACACACACACACACACACACACACACACACACACACACACACACACACACACACACACACACACACACACACACACACACACACACACACACACACACACACACACACACACACACATACACACACACACACACAAACATAGGCCTACATGTTGTTACTCAATCTAAGTAATTGACTTGAGTGTGTCCAACGGTGATAACAACCGTACATGTATGTATTACATGTATGTACATGTCTTGTACATTGTGTCAATGAAATGTAGATTGTTTGTGTTTAATTAGTAATCAGTCTCGTTTAGCTGTATTACAATACCACTTTTGGTTTTCATTTTCGTAGTGAATGGTTCAGGCAACTGAGTTTGGAGCTGGCAGTTTATGAACAGTATAGGTGTAGGAGTAGATACATGACTAAGGCCCGATTTACACCAAAAGGCCAGCCCGAGGCCGGAGGCCCGCAATTTTGTGCATTTACACCAAACATTAGGTCGGCTTAAAGAGGCCCCCTTTCCCAAAGTCGCCGTATTGTGTCTCCCTATGACATTGATGTAAAACAAAGCAGTATTTCCTTTTGTTCGCGATTCGTTAATATACACGTTGCACAAATAACATCCCTACATAAGTCTCTCGTAAGAGAGTCGATTAAAAAAATGTTGGAATGAGACTGTGACATAAACAGCAATATTTTTCGTATCGTGTAATGTTGATGTTCAATTGGTACAACATAATGCAGTTTGTACGACTGTACAAAGAAAAAAAGGATACCTAGACATATATTACCTACAACAACGGATGTAATAGTTCATGTATCTTGTTGTCTTTTTTCAAATCTACGATGGTTTAATTGGTTTGATTCACGGTTTACCCGCACGCTACACACACTGGAAGTACGGTCTGGGCATTGTTTGGGCATTGTGCATTACGTAACAGCGCCACATCGCGTGGTAAATTGGGGGCCCGAGGCCTCCTTTCCATTTACACCGGATTTAGGCCGGCCCGAGACTACCTCCAGAGGTGGTCCCAAATCGGGAAGGGCCTCGGGCCTCCTTTACATTTACACTGGTCAAGCTTTAGGCCGGCCTAAAAGCTTGGTGTAAATCGGGTCTAAGATGTCCATGAAATTTCGAACTGGTATCTCATACAGCTGCCTTGGAGGTCAGGAGTTCAAATACAAGGTTTACCCAGCCCACTGACCAGTTATCTATTTACCATTGTGGGAGTTGTGTGGAATCCTGCTAACAAAAGCTGTGTCATTTTCACTGGAGCATAGCCCACCTAAGTTTAAATTTGTGTGGGTTGAATGATCTATCAAGTATCATTCTTTTCCAGGGACGAGCTTGAACATCAATGTTTTATGTATGCCTGTACATGTACATGTAGGCTTACTGATAACATACTATACATGACATGGACAAGCATATTATGTAGTCATATTCTAGTGTACAGTCACATACAACGTACACTAACGTGCCAGTAGCACTCATACATGTGCACACACACACACACACACACACACACACACACACACACACACACACACACACACACACACACACACACAAGACACACACACACACACACACACACACACACACACACACACACACACACACACACACACACACACACACACACACACACACACACACACACACACACACACACACACACACACACACACACACACACACACACACACACACACACACACACACACCACACACACCACACATAAACATTCAGGGGTCAGTGTTTGTAATTGAGTGCACTGTGTGGGGTATAGCTCAGGTCATTTTGCTGTGTGGGCCAGTGTATGCACTTTGGTTTCCCAGTTACACTGTTGTGCCTCCTCCCACGAGCACCAATAACAAAAGAAGGCTAAATTCAAGTTCAGAATTGTGTGACCCCCAGTTTCACCAAACAACCCTATAGAATAGGTGAAAGGAATTCACAGGTTTTCAAGCTTCAGGGTCACTGTTTGATGGTGGGTGCCAGTTGGAAGTATAATTACTTGTTTTATGTTTCTGTTTGTGGCCAATTGTTGAAAATTCGAATAAAAAAAAAAGAAGTGGGCATATGATTATCACACCTTTCATTATAGATTTTGAATGTAAGCAAATTTGTATTATGTTTTTCAAAACTGATTTTCCTCTACCGGTATTTATGGTAATATACTTTATCTCGTTTTGCTGAAGGGCAATTCCTTTATTTTTTTTAACCACCTGATAATTTAACGGTATAAAGTACCTCAGTGTAGATCTGTACAATGTACTGCAAGTCTTGTAGACATGCGTCACTCACCTGGACCAAGGGAACATACATGTACACATGTAGGCTACATTTTTGTGGTGATGTACATATTTTGCTACCTTGTTTGAGGATATCTGGCATTAGCTTTGATTCATAATATCCATGCCTTGTCTGGGCGATAGGGTGCACCTAAAAATTAGAGCTAATGTGGACAAATTCTCCATAGTCTGAAAGTTGAATGCGTCATGTTCATGTATGAACCCTTCGCCCCCACCCCACTCCACCTCACCCCACCCCACCTCACCCCACCCCAACCATCTTGAAATGTTTACTGTAATGTTGTCATTTTTTGTTGCTTTTGATGACTTCCATAGTCTCGATTAGTGTTGTATGAACTTTATACTAGACGCCCCTACCCGTCTTGACTGAGCGGCGGGCGGACATTCACGTATGCGGTGATTTGCACGTTGAGCTGGCAGGAGAGCGCCCGAATTGCACGTGTATAATTAACCTCCACAATTACTGTACAGCTCCTCTGAAGCGCCATGGGCCTGTCTTCATTTCCACTCTGCCATTTGGTGCCAAGTGGTGAAGCAAACTGTTCAGTACTTCCTACTTTTCCCCAAGTCATTTTTACGATGATGATGACGATGACGATGATGATAAGGAGGAGGAGGACGATGGGGATGAGGATGATGACAATAGAGATGATAACAATGATGAGAGCTGAATTTTAAAGAAAACAAAAACAGTGATGGCAACTGTTTGTGTTGTTTAATTTTTGTTTGCTGTTGCAAATGTCAATAGTACATATCGCGAAGAGTGTCAGTGATTAACAAATCAATTAGACTAAAGTGTGAATTTCCAGTTTTCTGTATACTTGAAGGCAGTGTATAGGTTTGGTACGTGAAGAAAATGGAAACTTTCTCCTAGAAAGGAGAAAGTTGCATTTTTCAAGAAAAAATTTGATTTTTTTTTCACCAATTACCATTGACACAATGCTGTGTTTTTGTAGATCTATAGTGTAGACCTGTATCAGAGCTGCCTGAAACTCTCATAACTCTCTGAAACACTTCCATTTTAGAGAAATTGGTAAAAAATAGAGAAGTCCGGGGGGGGGGGGGAGGCAATTTTTTTGTCATAGGATTTTATGTAAACAGTAATCTGATCCCTGATAATTCAAAAAAAATTACAACATATCATTATGAAGAAATTGTACATTTTTCAGTAGGTTTGATATCTGCCATGATGAAAACATTCTTTGTGAAACATTGATGAAAATTTTGTCTTGTCTGATTGACAAAAACTACATATTGTGGCTTTAATCTTGAGTTGGAGATTGTTATGGGGTTGTATTGCTAATGTTAGCTCCACCTCTACTAGCAGCCTTATGTTCAAAATCTCCCTTTTCTGTGCCAAGGAATAAATTATGAGTACAACATGATGGTACATGTACACCAAAATTACTGTTCCATATCTGTGGCTCATTCTTGTGTGTAAAAACCTACCATGTAAACTAAACTCTGAAATTTAAGTCAAGTATTATATCCTGGCATAAATTTAGCCCACACAAATTGCTTCAAAAGCAATTGACTTCATGTACACGAACCTCCACTCTCCTAGCATACAGTGAATATACAGCATGCACAACGAAACATCCCTCACCCTCACGAAAAAACTGTAGTGCTCAATTCAAGTGATTCACTCTATAAATACGCACAGTGATTATTAAATCTCAAATTAAGTGAATCCCCCTTTTTTCCATGTGTATGTATGTGTGTCTGTGTGGGCAGTTCTCAGTACAGCACTACAACAAGCGATCTATTTTACTGTGAAGCTGCTTCCTAATCTGACCTGCGCATGTTTGCGGAGCCCTTTATCTCTCTGTTCAGCCTGAAGAATGCTCGTTCACCTCTTCATCGCAGGTCACAATTATTCCCACGACCCTCCCACGCTACACGAACACACACATACACACACACAAATGCACACAGTCAGATTTCGTAGACAGTTGGAAGGCTGCTTGCAAGGCTGGTCGGTCGGTACGGACGTCACAAAACCGTGGGCAGGGAGAATACTTGCCATTCACACATGCTTGCTTGTCGACTGTGTGTGTGTGGAGGTGCATGTCAGTTGGGACTGTGTGGGATGAGATTTGGGGTTCAAGGTAGATTGGAGTTGTGAGTCGCCTAGCGTACTAATAAACCGGCGACTCATCATGACATGCAAATCTTGGAAATTCTTCCACCCATCGGATCGATGAGAAATGTGTTTCTCTTTATTTCTCTGTTTTAGATGGTAGGGTTACACATTGACTTTACCAGGTAGAGTTAATGTTCTAAGTCTTTTGTTGTGATTGTGGGGGACTGAGGAGGAGGGGGCAGGGTTATCTTTGGTGAAGATTATAGTTAGCCTACATACAGAGGTTGTACGGTTTCTGTTGCATGCAATCATGAAGTTATAATGAGGCTCTGATGTACATGTAATGCACACTCCTCTGATAGTACACAGGCACAAAGTCGCATTAACTTACATCACATGTAGGCTATATTCTGTAGTCTCTTCTGAGAATGGAGAATTTAAAGGGACATTGCGGTCTAAAATGCATAGAGAAACAACTGAGTTGAAACACACATCAATATTTACCATGACTGGATTGTCTGGCAGGAAGAATGAGAAACGTTTCTTTCAAGAGACTACAACATGCTTGTTTCAATTTCAGTATTACTATATGATTATAAAGAAATTGAATTACTTCAGTCAAAGAGTTACACAACAGATTTCCCTGTCACAGTAAATTTAGATTGCATTCGTTAAGCGTGGAGAACATATTTGAATGTACAATTTTTACAGCAGAAACCTTGACTTATCCATCTAAACTTAGCCTTGCTCCCATTCGTGCTATTGAAGAATCAAATCTGTCTGGAAGGAATACATTTCACACTCACAAGTCTCACATGTACCTGCTTATAAGGACAAGCTTCTTCTAAAACAAAATATCAAATATAAATGACTATTAAAATCATAAGCATTTCTAGAAAGGATGCTCATCTATACAGGTACTTCATTATTTTCTTCAGTAATCTAACATTTATTCAGGTGTGGGATATACATTATTTTGACAGTTATATTTTTATTTACTTCAATTTTTTTTGGGATGATACAAATAATGCAAAGGTGAAAATAAAATTTCTGTAGGCTTATATGTTAAAAGTTTATGGGTTAAAGATTGCATTTTATATAAAAAATTATTATTTCAATATTTTCTGAACTGTTGGCGGGATCTGCAGCAAACTTGGCACTAAAGATTGACAGTAGCACAATGCTAGATAAAAAAATGGTTGAGGGTCAAGGGTCAAAGTTCTTACCAGGTGTACATATCATCAAGTTAGTGGTACTAACAGATATTGAGGGTTTACTTGTGGGTCATGATGAGTGTCAAGAATTCATGATGATTTATTTATTGCAATATATAGCAATGAAAATAGTCTTTAATAACTAATAAAGTATTGACTCCAAAATAGGCCTACTAGAAGTTGTTAGGGCAGACACTTTATATCCATCAGTTGTTTTACAAAGTCTACATGTATGATTGTAACTTGAAACGTATGAATTATGGTAACGTTGCCATGTTAACGAGAGTCTGTACAAATAAGGATAAATCTATCCTGTCCGAATAGCTTGATTGCCAAGAAACACAGTTATACCTCGTTTACGCACCATTGCCTAGGACTGTGTTTGTTTGGAGTTACCCCTGGTTACTTACTGCAGTAACTGCACATATATGAAATCATAACGTATAATTTGGAATTTTTTAGCTGGTGTTCCCTTGTATAAATTCAGAATAATTATTAGTACAAGAATGCACGAGAATTGTGAACAAAAACAGTTGGGCAATTCCTTGGTTGTGTGACACAGAGAGAACATTTATATGAATTCACGTCCTTCCATACATTACAATACACTGTAGAAATTACTTTTCACGTATGTACCGAAGTACATTTTATGTAAAGACTACTGCACACATATACACGGTGCTTTGCTGAATAAAAGGAATCTTAATTTGCTAGTTGATATGTATACAACGTTCATTTTCCAGTTTGTGGTCTGTACACTGAATATCCGAGGCTTGGCATGATATGTACATTGCAGAAATGCAGGGCAGCAGTTCGCATATACCGATATTGAATGCCTGTGAGGTGACTGGCATTCATTTGGCCTCAGCCCCGTGTCGGGACGCAGCTAGGCTGATGATGTGAGTCGAGTTTGATTCGTGTGGGTCCGTCGATCTTTGTCGTCCGTGCACACGCATAGCGACGTTAACCTACCATGGGTGGCAGTTGGCGCAGTGGTTATTGTACTGGGAAGCGGAGAAACTGATGGTTCATTAATTGCATTGATGTGTGCATGTTGTCATTTTTTCTGTTGTGGCTGCATGCACTTGCACTGCCTTGCCTGACCGTTGCAATCAACAAAGTACAGAAAATGTCAATATTCAGTGATTTTTTTTTGACGTCATGATTGTATCCAGGGAGCTGAGTTATGGGTGGACCAAATTAGAGCTGAGCAAATATTAATGCCTGATACTGTTCACTGTGTGTAAATGAGAGGCGTACTGTAACAATTTGCACTTTTGCATTGCTGACTGTATGATCTATAAGAGCCCGCTTTTTGACTGGAGCAGGTCTGGGTTCATTTTCAGTATTGTTCTAAGTGAACAGTTTAGTCACAGAATTACAACGCGAATAAGTTTTCTTGTGGTAAGTAAATGATAGTTTAAACATTAAAGGTGTAAGGTGAATGAATAGTATTTTATTGGCGTCAGTCACTTGTTTGCATTTTCGAAATGAAACCTCTATGATTTTGCCAGGTCTGTAGTGTTTCTGCATCACAAGAAGTCATGAATTCTCAAACTATTCACCTTCTAGTACATTGATGCATCCATTGTCTGACCAGTTTACTTTTATACTCATTGTTCTCATTGACATATTTAAAAGCGAAATATTAATCCTTTCGCTATGAAAATGAGCTCACATAAGGCTAATGAAACTTGATTAGTGAGTTGCCCTGTCAATTTTTTTCAGCCCATAATGAGGGAACCGTATTTCAATTATTCATTCTTCATATACAACGAGGATTTCATTATTTTAACTTTTTTACAAACACTTAAATGCTTTTTTGGTCATTCCATTTGGCACATTTCGAGTTTCCTCTATACGGTTCTAACCTTAAAACTGTAAGTGGAACCTTTTGATGGACTATAAGACCAACAGCGTCTGAAACGAAATACAAACAATCATTGGATCTATTTGTTAAACTCATTTCCCCCAAAACTCCAATCACAAAAACAGGTGAGGCTTGAAAAGAATTTTTCAAGAATATGAATTATTCTCAGATTTTCGGCCGCTAAACGCGGTTCCAAAATTCATAAACGATGGGCGGTGATGGAAACTCATAATCAAGTTTCATATGCTATACATATAACTGTACATGTACATGGCCTCTATGCTATCAGTATTTCATTTGTTTGTAAAAATGAGCATGCCTGAAACAATTTATTATTATTTTTTTTCAGTCAATATGAAGTTATGTTGGGTGCACTGACTTCACTCCTCCATCACTAAATGCACCATATACATTCCAGCTTGCCACTGTCATAGTTGTAAGAGTAAGGTACATCCTAGTGATGTCTGGGCTAACTCCTAATATCATTGAAAATCGTTTTTTTTTTGGGCGTTGATAGGCAGCCTATGGAGTTGTGATTGTTAAGAATCACTGCAAGTCAGTTCTTGATGAGAATTTTGTACTGGTATTGCTTACATATTTAACTCATTTTAATTTGCCACAGACTTTTTTAAAGAGAACTACGTAAACATTAGGTTTCTTATTCATTGTGCAATTTTTTTGCACAAAGGCACTTGTTGGAACAAGAAGCGATGAGAAAGGCATTATATTGAGTAAGGGGATTAAGAGGGATTAGTAAATTAGTTATTGTCTGTGAAAATTGTTAAATGAGCACTGCATTGTAAAGACTAATGATCAACCTATAGCATTGTGGGTAAATGCTGCTATGCTTAGCATCTAGTACAGTACAGGTTATAATTTTTTGGGAAAACGTGTGGATAAATTTAGAGAGGATTGCTTTTGGCTGTTTTTCTCACATCATGTCTTATTAGGCGCTAATCTTAGTTTACATTGACTATTTTTTTTTTTAAGTTTGCCATTTTTTGCTACCATTGCGCAGTTTGGACAGGGGGTTCCTTGTTAATCCACACAAAACAAACAAACAACAAACAAAGAATTAATGTGGAAAAAGGACGTAC
>JZLH01S0050823.1:1922-18936 GCA_001188425.1 Eucidaris tribuloides | reverse complement strand
CGGATGACTAGATATAGGAAGAATTACTCTCTCTTATGTCAAAAAGTGTTCTGTGTATTAAAAACAACAGATTGACATTTTGTAACTCTTCATGTTTGATAATCCTGCCCTCTAATCTGAATTACAGCTCATTTTATGGCTTGAATTTCCACAAAAATGTTGGGGTTTATTTTGTCCATTCGATTCTACAGTGTCTTAATTGTTTATACAAATGTCAATATGTTTTGCTCTTCTACTTCCTACCCTAACGTTAGCATTATTTGATTTTTTTTTCATTCAGTTTCTGTGATGGTTTTAGTTACAAGATTTTTACGTTTTATATAACACTTGTGTATTATTTTGGTACTCTCAAATTCAGGAACGGGAAGCTGTTCTAAATTTCCTATGGAGGATGAGATTTGGATCATTTCCGGTACAACAGTCACCTTAAACTACACATGCGACTGTCCCGGCAATCCCCGCATTGAATACTTGAATGAAAGGGATAGGTCTGACAACAGTAGGGTGATTTTACTGCCGGACATGGTGACAAAAATGATCACGATAGCTCCGTTCAGTGATGTGGTTATTTCTTTTCCTGATTGTATTCCCAGCCACTGTATTAATGGTACCAGAATTCATACCATACGTGAGTATCATCCCCGGTATCATCTATTTGCTCCTGCAGTTTGCAATTACGTTATGAATACAATGTTTACAGTGTTAGTTATGTTCATTAGCTTATTTTCTGTATGATTTTTATGTTGAAATTATAGTAGAAATGCATCTTTGGCTACATAAGGCAAGAACAGGGGCGTCGATCCGTGTTTCGGATATGTTTGCCCCCCCCCCCAATGTTTTGATTGGTGGGGCGATCACTCGGAGATTTCGAGTGATCCTTGAGGTCACTGCAAAATGAGTGAAAAACACACCTTTTTACTCTAAATTCTCTCCAAATTCACTCTAAATTCAGTCTTTTCTGAAGTTCACTCCTGAAAGAATGAATATTCTCACTCATTATTTTCAGAGAGTATGCCCTCGATACGTTTGTGTACCTGTGGAATATTCGTGTTTTCCAAATAACCGGCCGTAACTATTATACCAGACAAATTCTACCCGACACATGCAAGCCAAGATGGTTGTCCTTTGAATATAATGATGTTTACAGATGGAAATTGAAACAAATAGCTCCAAAATGATCTATATAGCCATATAGCTGATAGGCATCAGTGCGTGTAGTTTACCTGACTGATCAATGAAATTGGAGTGATGAATGTAATTTGCATATGAATCAAAACTTTATTTCAAAGTGAACCAAATAAAGTATAGTATCGTGATTGAAACACAGTATAATATTTTCACATTCTCGTTGTATGATGGTACACTAATGAATTGAACAAAAGCATGATTCCAAGAAGTACCGGTCGCAAAAAGAGATAGGGTTCCACTCCTTTGTTTCGACCAGGGCCAATTTTGGTCCATAATTGCCCCCAATAGGCGAATGTCATCGGGGAAGGGGTTTGATTGATTGATTGAATGACAATATTTAAACACGATTAAAACACCCACATAGTTCAAAGGCTGATTCTCAATGTGGTCATGTGATAGAAAGAATCAAAAAAATACTCTGAAATATTAATAAATAAATAAATAAATTCAAACATACATTCTGGAACAATGCAAACCCAACATACAATACAAAAGAACATGATACATTACCATATATGAAATAAATGTATACAGTGAAGACAATAGAAACTGACAAAAATACAAGATCAACACTAAAGTTTTACAAAAGTTTCAAATGTAGAACACAAATTGATATATTGCTAAACCTACCATTACACTCGAAAAACACAGTCTATTCGCAAACACAGGCATACACATGCTCACACAGAGACATACACGTAAACACACACGTGCACATGAACACACGGACACACACATACACTGAACACAGACAGACACGATGTAAACGGATTCACGCACACATACACTTGCACACACAGACATTCACACAAACACTCAGACTCACTCAGACAAATACATGTATATTATACACACACACACACACACACACACACGCACGCACGCACACTATTTTTTTTTTGCCTCCCTATAGGGGTGGGGTGTTAATTCACACTAGCATCGTAATTCGATTTCATATTTGCCGTCAAACGATTTTGATGGTTTGGAAAGACTTCCTACAAACAAAAAATGACAATATGTTCCTTTGAAGCTGTCTCAGAGAGACGACACCACGCCACGAAGAAGAAATCGAGTGCTATCTTCATAAGACAGTGGTAAGGAGGATACGCCACACATTTAGACAAGACCTCTTCAAGTTATAATTTCTTATTCTTTCGGAATTCTAAAGGCGGTTAACTATTGTAAACATTCTAAAATTTACTGTCATGCGACTTTTCAGTACATTGGATATAACAATGTGGAGAGAAGACCATCATCTTGAATTAGTAGCCTTATTCTCCTATATCACTATCTCATGAAGATAGGAGGCGCTTTCTTCTTCGCAGCGTGGTGTCTTCTTTCTGAGACAGCTTTAAAGGAACATATTGGCATTTTTAATTCGTAGGAAGTCTTTCCAAACCGTCAAAACCGTTTGACGGCAAATATGGAATCAAATTACGATGCTAGTGTGAATTAACTCCCCACCCCTATAGGGAGACGAAAAATGTTAATATTTTATGTTCCAGCCCCTCTGTCGTGGATGCGCCTGCATTTGATAATCTCTTCGCCTTGGAAAAGAAAGGAGAAATTATATTCATTGATTTCTTTCCAAATGATTTGTTATTTTCCAATAATAAACCTCATTAGGACATCATTACAGAAAGACCCCTTCAACTCAAAATACATGCGTTATCGTGTATGTTGCAATACATTTGAGTAGGGAGGATACATTTACACTCACATACAAATCACACATCACACACAATATACACGTTACGAACGAGGTTACGACCATTTATTATAATGTGTTTCCTAACTTACTTATAGTATTGAAATAGTCAAAATTTGTAGAATAGAGATAATGGCAAGACTTTCCATATGAATCCACTCTTCCCAATTATTCACGAATCATGGTCATTAATTAACCAATGTATAATTATTCACGATTGTGTAACTAATCGATCGCACCAATGAACGTTATTGGTGTTTTAATTGATGAAGAGAAATGATACCAAAGGAATCAAACAATTTGTAAATCTCAAAGACATTTGCAAAATATAATGAATGAAATAACAGTCCTGATGAATCAAAGACACATTTACCTTCCGGAATAATTCAGTAAAATAACAAAATAGATTCTCAGATTTCAGAACTTGCAATTCAATTAGTATCTATTGATAATTACACATTCGCTGTCGTTTTATCTTTTCTGCATACATCTTCAACATCCGGGATCAGAGTATTATAAATTTCCTCGTGAAGATGAAATTACTGTCAAACCAAACACCTTGTTCCATCTGACCTATGTGTGTCATTCCACCGGGGTTCCGTACATCACTTACGGGAATGGAACTGAAGTAGATGCCTTCCTCATCAACATCGAGTTATTGGATAATGTGACGAGGGCGAAGAGAATCGAAATCAGAGTTCTTGGTAACATCAATGTATCGTTCACCGATTGTGCTCCTGAGACCCCTATTGACAGCACAATGATAAATACATACTGTAAGTTGAATTTTAGACACCTCTTAGAGTTCAGTGTCAAAGCCAACAAGTGTAGCAAATTTTTTTTGACATTAGGCCTAAATATTCAAAATCATGGTACTCAAAGATGTATGAATAAATAAATTTGCTTAATGTATCATTTGAAAGAGCATAAGTCAAAGGTTTTTGGAACATTTTTTTTTCAATTATACGGCCCATTGCTTGTGCACAATAAGCCTTTGTTTTGGGGTTCTGTTTTTTTTTCTGGCACTGTATATTTATTAAAAATAATATTACTACATTTCCGACCTCTTTAAGTCTTAGTGAGAAAAATTTGAGCTTGACTCAAACTCCAACGAATAAATGGACTTCAAGCTCAAAGTCACAAATTTTATCTGGTGCATTTGCATGTATATGACGTTGAAATTCAAGTGCATGACTAGAAACATCTATAACTTATAGTTTGATTCAAAAGTGAATCAACCTAGTTCCTTTGTTATAGGCCGTTTTCGTGCTTTTCTTCAAATGTATACTTTTTTGTTTAATATACACTTAACGAGGATGATAATGATAATGAATTATTCCTCAGTTAAAGACGTGTTACATACATCATAAAATTGTTGAAATGCTAATTAAGCGTATTACAACTCTCAGACTATATTACTTAGAGACTTGTTTCTATGCCTGTTTGCGTTCGTGTGTTTTGGTTGAAGATTCAATCAACTTCGTGGAAAAACGACAATTAAATCAACTACAGTGGGACAGGTAAAGGCGAACCATATGATAACTCTTTGGAAGGCAGAAAAGGCATGGAATTTCACACACACACATACACTTTTTTTTAAATAGATAATTACACCAGCTCCGAGTTTTATAGGCGCAAAGAAGAGTGGAGGATGACGATGTTAAGGGCCATTGAGATTAAAAGTAGCAGAAATAAGGTAAGTATCGAATTTGTGCTGGTAAAATGATGGTCTATACTATAGTCCGGTTTAACTAAATTTTAATAAATTTTAAAAATATATGAATTTAAGTTTGATTGTTAGGCTGTCACTTGAAATTCCACAAGATAAAATTAGACCCATATTCAGAAATCGAGCTACTATAATCGACGTCTGTTAAAGAAATAATCAGCAAATTTCCATAATTGTAGACAATAAACTCTTTCAATTCAATTCAATAACATTTTCCCGTTATTTTTCGACAACTCAGGCAGTGACATTCCTTATATTCTGCCAATACTGTCTAGATCTAAATTAACACTGTGTTGTAAATACTGTTTTTGTTGTCTTTGTTGATGTCAATGTTATTATTTTTCATTATACACTGAGGAGGGTAGGCATATTCAATTTCAATTTATTTTTCATATTTCTCAAATGAATGACATATGTTACAATATAACAAGCATACAATGATATCAAATAAAAGAATAACTGACGATACATGTAATCTACAAAACTTTCAAATTAATTAATTTTATAATCTATATCGTAAAGGCAAGCAAATTCATGAGAAATGATATATGATGGAACCTAAGTAAAAGAAAACTTGTACAGCAGTAGGATCCGAAAAAACGATAATTGCCATATATGGAGACTATACAAAATCAATGTATTGTAAACAGAACAACAGTGAGAAGAGAAGAGAAATAGATAAAATTATAAACGAAAAAACAAAAACAGCAGTAGCGTAGCCAGCTTTTAGCCATGGGGGGGGGGGGCAAGGTACCCGAATGTACCGACAAACTCCCGACCTACCGACATATTTATGTTGTGTAATGATAACAGTTAAATGATTTACCATGACAGTGAGTAATTAATACACAGGGGCGGATCTAGCTTTTTGGTAAGGGTTTTTTTTTTTGAGTGAATGGTGATGGGAACAAATTTAAATATTTGCATATGTTTGCGCGCGAAGCGCGCCGAAAATTTTACAATTATGTATGCTTGCGCGCAAAGCGCGCCGAAAATTTTAGAATTGTGTGTTTGCGCGCAAAGTGCGCTGAAAATTTAAAAAATTTGAGAATTGTGTATGATAATTTGTTTTGCACTGTTTTTTAAAACAAATTTTGCAATACGTTTTGATTTTCCTGACATCTATTTATATAATAAGACCATACAATTTCTTCACTTGGCAGCCCAAGGGGGGGGGGGGAGTTATACCCCCTAACCCCCACCCCTGTAGATCCGCTACTGGTACAACTATAAGAAGTAATGATGCTTCTACTAATGGTAATGTAATTTATGTGCGAGTGTGCGAAGCGTACGAGCGCTTCAGATATCAACAGATTTTCAAGTCAAAGAAAGTTAAAATTTATATTTCTACAACCGTAACGAAGCCTTCTGATGTTTTGATATCATTTGTATCAGCACTCAGCAGTACTGTAATTTAATAGGAACACACAAGTATAATCACGCAACAAGTTTTGTTATTCAACATTGCTTGGGAAGAACATTTTTCGAAGTCTATGAGAATAGGAACGTGTGTGCAAATAAAAGGCAATTTTTGGCTTTTGATTTGGCTGGCGAACGAGGAACGGGCCGAAGGGCAAAATATTTCCATCCACTTTACATGGCGGAGCTAGTGTGCCCCGATATCAAATAGCGTTCTTTTCTTTTTTTCAAGATTTTTTCCTAAATGTAAACGTTGCTGAAATGTTGAATCTATCAACAGTTTAATGTTGTAGGCCTGTAAACATTTTGTCGGTACAACATGATGTTCGGGTCGGTTGATTTGGAACGTTGTCTGTGGAGTACACTTGACTCAAGATGACTGTACTGTACCGCTATCATCAATCATAGTATTCATGACAAGGCGGTTTGCCTGGTTATCGAAAAACACCTTGCTGACATGAAGAAAATCACTTTCAATATTTTTGTCGGTTTATGAGATATTTCGTCGGTTCCAATTTTTTTTTCGGTCCGCATGTACCGACGGAGTCCTTCGTGTACCGACAAAAAATTCCGAAAAAGCATTATGGGGGGAGGGGGCAACTACCCCTCTGCCCCCCCCCCCCTTTGGCTAGGCTAATGAAAAACAGATAAATTCAGAACAATCAAGAACTACCACATTGATGTATCTTGTGTTATGGGTTGGGATTATCATAAGACCTTTTTTGTTTAAATTGTGAGTCAACGATGTAAACACATAATTATGAAAATTATTCTGTTATCCGCAATAGCACACTGTTACAGAGCATTAAGAAAATATCCGACCAGCTGTCCTGCCCTCAGAAAGAGAAAAGGGAAAGTCTGAACATTCTGAACATTCTTAATGCCCCTGTTCAATTGAATATTGAATATCGTGTTGTAAAGGTGACAGCCCGATAGACTGAAGGTTCGATACATATCGAAGATGATGGCCATAACAATCTGCCTATTCTGCACAACAACTAATTTCGCATTATCAAATTACAAAAGAGAACTCGCCGTATGATTTTGAAGTGCAATTTTTATACCCCTCCAAGGGATTATTCTATCGTTTGAAGTGGCTACTGTTAAATGACAGTCTAACGTATTTTATATGTATATAAATGTGTCAATCGCCTTTCTTCGAAATTTTATTCTGATGAAATTGTGCTTGTATCAAGAACCTTAGTTTTCACACTAGAGTTGCTGCAAAATAAAAGTGATAGGCTAACATTGTGGAGTTTCAATTAAAAAAATAGTCAAACTTTGATATCTGAGCTACATAGTAGTGTTCAAATGGACAAATAAACACCCTAGAATACAAAAGTTTGGAAATTTATGCTTCCACTTGCAAGATATGAATGAATAAACAATTAATACTCGGGGCGAGTGGAAAATAGCCTAGATCTACACACAGTAAGTCTATGGGAGTAAATGGGCAGGTAAATCCGGTCAACTTACGATTTTCACTTTTTTTAAAGCACTAAATAAACATTTTGAAATACAAATTTTTCAGGGCTTCATTTTTAGACCTTATCAAAGACACTTGGAGCATGGAGGATTATGTAGCTCACATTTTGTTAACTGTGGTAAATGTTAGCCAGTGGCTTTAACATGACAATCCTAACCATCTGCACCGAGTACTTTAGGCACTCTTCTCATGATTTTTCAGCTTTACTAGGAATAGCCTGCCAAATGATGTAAAGTTTTCCAAAACCTTGAATGTTTGTAAACTTAAATCGTAATCTAATCTTTTGAAAGTCATATTTTTTTTAGCTATCATTGTTTCTATCAGTTATCTTAATAATGATTTTTTAATACATTTTGTGTACTTCTTGTTACATTGCACTTAAATGTTTGATATTTTCATTTTCTTTTAACTGTAAGAACATTATTTTGTGCGAATTTATTCCGCATTTTAATGCTATATGAAAATCCTTTTGAACTTTATCTGATGATCCTGGATCCCATTGAAGATCAGTATATTATTGAATGAGCATCCCTGGTTAAATATTGTAAATAGATATAGTAATTAATTAAACTGAATGAAAAGAGGGAATATGTGAACTTTTCATAATTCAGCAGATCAAACAGTTAATTATACTTTTAAACATATAGATTCGTGAGTTTTGATTGTCAGATACGCCGTCAGTTGGTAACATAGGCCTACAAAATCTTCGGTCTATCGGACCTTCGGGATTCCTCCGCTGTAAACACACACACACACACACACGCACACACACACACACACACACACACACACGACACACACACACACACACACACACACACACACACACACACACACACACACACACACACACACACACACACACACACACACACACACACACACATACACACACACACACACACACACACACACACACACACACACACGCACACAAGCACGCAGACACGTACACACTCACTCTCACACACACACACACACACACACACACACACACACACACACACACACACACACACACACACACACACACACACACACACACACACACACACACACACACACACCACACACACACACACACACACACACACACACACACACACACACACACACACACACACACACACACACACACACACACACACACACACACACAACATATTTATCTTTTCTTTGTCCTGTTGATTGATTTCCCTCGAAAGACTGTCAATGCGAGCGTGATAGAGGATAACCTGACTCAGTGTGACAGTTGTACCTACAGCGGTGGAGGTTGTGATTGATACTGAGGCTGGAGGAAACATATTTTACAACTCATCTCACCAAGTTCCGAAATCATTGGTAGGCCCATGGGGGCTACCTCCATGGTATCGACAAATTTGCGTGTAAGTCACTGTAAATAAGACTGAAATCAATCGTTTTATATTTTAGTATCTTGCTCAATTCGATTAATACAATTATGCTTGAATACATGTTGTTTGTGTCCGCATTTCAGAGCAAACTACAGAATTGTACAGTATATTGAAATCACGTTATGAATATCAGTACAAAACATTTAAGGAACTGAAAAACATTAAAAATTTATTGATAAGGCGCTGTTTTGTAACACAACAGTCAGGTAATTGCAATATTATTTCATCAACTTATATTGGATAAACTGACGGTATGTAATGAGTGTAATACAAACCATTAACAATTTTTATGCAATATACACCAATCAATCAGCGATCAGTATTTTCGCGCAGTTTTTACGCTCTGAAGACTCAAATGCTAAACTGATATGTAAAAGGGCCGATTAGGGACGACACTTTCTAAATATTGGTTTTAGCGCTGCTGGATCTACAGTATTAATGTTGGTTCAAGGTGAATAAAAGATTGAATATAACAATTATAGAAAGTATTGTCTCTTCTCGGCCCTTTTGAATGTTGAAATGGGATTTCAGTTTTTAGAGTGTAGCCTCCATTCAGCATGGCTCTTTTTGAATCAACTTTGATGTTCTTTGTATTGTCAAACATAATTGACAAAATGCCAATTAACTTTTAGTGAAGAGATAACAATATTGAATCAATTAAACTGTGTATGAATTGTAATGTATACTTTTGAACCTATAACGTATAGGTCAATTATAATGTAACTTGCATTGTGTTAAATAAATGTGAGAAACGTTGTGTATGAAGCAGGGGCGTCGATCCGTGTTTCGGATTGGGGGGGGGGCAAAAGTGAAAAAAAAAGTATAAAATTTTCGGCGCGCTTTGTGCGCCAAATTGGAATCCAAAATTTTGCGCGCGAAGCTCGCCGAAAATTTGACAATTTCGTATATTTGATGGTATTTTATTGCTAAGTTTAATGGTTTTATAGTGGTTTCCAATGTTTTTTAAACATATCCTTGTATTTGATATTATGAATTTTTCAAGTTGTCAAAATTATTGGGGGGGGGGGCAAATCGATTTGTTTGCCCCCAATATTTTCATCGGGGGCGATCGCCCCCCTGCCCCTCCCCCCAGGATCGATGCCTCTGGTATGAAGTGTATAAAAATGTACACTCTTGGTTTATGTCAATTGCTTGAAATGCAAATGTTGCCTTTGTTCGTGGATACATGTCATGATATCAATCAACCATTCAAGGAAATTGTGTAAAGTGCATGTTTAGCAATGCATATACACTCCTGCTCATAATTATGGAATATTTTGTTGATACTTAAGTTCTTTCTCCTATATCGTCCAAAATTTTCAAGACAAGAGTTCATTTCACAAAAATGCAGTATGTGAAGCAATTTTTGGATTTCATGAGATGACTAAACTAGTAAAAACTAAAATACGTTTGAGCGCAATAACAATTATATATTATTTTTTTTTAATCCACAAAAAATCATGAAAAGGTATTAAATTAAAGTAATTAAAAAAACAACACAGAAAACTGATGAATTTTGATCTAATGTCATTTATCATTAAATTAACATCAGAATAGTGCCTGTTACAAGTCTAATAACACGCGTAACCACCACGTGACTCAACAACAACAACAACACCGCCATTTATAAACACAGGTTTTAGTGTCGAGTCGGATGCTGCAAAATGCTCAAAATTCCTGAAATACTTAGATTATAATTGTTTCACCTGGGGTGAAAAATATTAATCTCAGATGTACCGTTCACAGAAAAATGGCAACTTCTGAAATGTTTTTTAAGTATTCCATAATTATGAGCATGAGTGTATCTTTGCAGCTGATTCGTGATAATTCATTACAAATAATCTAACGATGTTAAATAATTATCTTTACTGTATTCCCGTATTGATTATCGATGATTGTCGATGTAAGTGATCATATACTCCATAAATGTCACAGAGCTAATTCCAAATCCTTACGGAGTGTGATTAGGTACCAATCCTTTTGGAGCTAAATTTCGGAACTAAAATTTGAAGAGAATGGAAGAAAAGACCTAATTTAACTCGAAAAACGAGAATATCTACTTATTATAAGTATCAACTTAAATTCGTTCAATCTGTATTGTATGTATAGGGTTGACTTTCTTGAAATCAGACAAAAAATGAGATGAGGTGAAAAAGGAAAACATATTTTTTAAATGAATATTTTGTCAAATCTTTATGAGATATGTTCTTAAGTTGTTTTCTTATAATCATCATTGGTTTGACAACATGCGATATCAAAACGTAATTTATTCCACTCGTGAGGTACTCATGAAATCGAATTTTCAATAAATTACACGGTATCTACCAGCGGATCTGTTATTGTATTGAAAGATTGCATGATATATTTATCTGGGAGCAATTTATTATTGTAATAAGAATAAATGATAAGATTATTTTGGGTGACCACGGTATGATGTCTAAGAGGTGATGCATACAACCTCCGTTTGCTGAAGAAAAATACATTCCTTGATTTGTTTACTTTAAGCCCCACCAACCTGTGATATTTTATGATATTTTATGATAAGTTGAATAAGGAAGAGTGAATGAATTCTAAATGATCAACTTACTCATAACTACAATAGCTCTGAATACCTTGCGAAAAATTCCATTTAAAGTGTTTCCATATGAAATAAATTTCCAACAATTTTGGTATTGTTCCACTGTAATCTGTAATACTGTCTAATCATAACTTTTGGACTAACTGTAACACATTAGATAGTCATAAACATGAGATATGGGAAGGGATTTTACTTCTTTTACTTGAAATAAATAAAGCAGCGAGAAAAAAAGAACTCAACCCGGTTCCCTGTACCGCCTTATTGATCTATACTGCCCCCCCCCCCACCATACAAAAGGCTAACTGACATTTGGCTGTTTTGGAGATATTGAGCAAAATGTATTTTTGTTCAACACGTCAAAGCCTTATCCAGTGTCCTTTTAACAGCCAGATTATGAAACAAAGGGACACTTCTAATTAACATTTTTTTTGTTCTTGCATGTTTCACATGATGTACTGAGTCCCCTACACTATATAACTCAATTTTGAAAAAAAATAAATACAGTTATGCTCTTTTGTTCATGGGGGCGGGGGGGGGCAGCATAGGTGAAAACATGAATGGTTGAAACCAAAGTACAGGGTATAACAAAAGAAATAAACTTACATTTATACACTGTAATAATATTAAACACATCATTATAAACACTTGAACACGTTTAACTGGAAACCATACACACGTTTAGTATAGGAATTTTGTGTAGCACCTGTATGATATCAGTTCATGTTTATTTCTGGAACACTTCATAAACACTTAAACACGTTTAATAAGAAATTATAAACACGTTAAATAAAAAAAACATGAACGCTCAAGAAACTTTTTTTGAGGATCTAAATACTTAAGTTGTTGACGTGTTTATTATTTTTCAATCAAACTTGTTTATGATTTGATATCAAACGTGTTCAAGTGTTTATAAAGTGTTACAGAAAAGTGTGTATTAAAGTATTTAATATATTTTTACAGTATTTGTACTATTTTGTGTTTGTAGACAATTGTTATTCGATATGTGCCTGTATCTATTTTGAGGTTCTGCACGGGTTGTTAATTTTGAAAATCGTTTCATTTTAAATAATTTGATTCAATGTTTGTATCCAAATGTCTGTATTTTTACATAAATGTGTTTAAAATATACTAAAAGTCGTGTCTTTTGAAATAGTATGGGTACAGTGCGTCGTTTTATCAGCGTATACGGTAATCATGTTTGAGTTTCATGAACAATGTCTTTTATTTACGACTTATTATTTGCCTTTCCATATATATATTTATTACTCAGATGTGCCGCTGTATGACTTATCAACAAGAAGTGATATGTATTATAATTATATTTCTACCCAAACTTTGTACCAATTTATATACTCTGGGAAACTGTAACAACAAATGGGGTTTGGTTTCATTTATTCATCTTCTGGATTTAAATATGCTTGATGTTTTTCATACATGTAAAAAAATGAGTGAAATTGTTGACTCTTTAAGGAGTGAATGCCAAAAAAAGAGTGTATTTAGAGTGAGTTTCAAGTGAATTCCGAGTGAATATGTGTTTGTTTCACTCATTTTGGAGTGACCTCGAGGATCGCTGGGAATCCCCGTGTGATCCCTGAGGTCACTCCTACATTTAGTCTTTAAAGAGTGAACAATTTCACTCGTTTTATTTTAAGAGAGTACTAATAAATGTTGATTTTGAAATTATATGGGTACTGTTAATGTTAGGGGATTGTGATTTACGTTGGGAGGGTATAGCAACAAAATGGCTTTCTCTCCTGATTTTTGTACATTCTCTATGTTTACTCTGGAAGGATTTAGCTGCATTATATCTCCCGAAATGACGTATGCTTACTTTCAAGAATGTTTTTCTTTTCTCCAGTGGGAGCACTTTAACAAAAATTCTTTCATAGCCAGCCGACATTCGAATAAATATTGTCTATCAGACCCTATGTTTGAAGCAGACATATTTAACGAGCTCCTAAAACTCAATTTTGCCTCTATGGTCTGATTGTCTCACTGACGTTTACATTGAAAGGATATACGTTCTTTAAAGTTTTTTTTTTTAAATGAGATTTAGTGTGCATGAAACACTTCGTTTCCTGGCTTTGCAAAGTCGTATGTAATATATGTCAAGGTTATGCCTGTCAAACACTTCACGTTTATGCACAACATGCTTAAAGATTGTGTCAGGGATGTGCAAGTCCATTACTTCCCTTCATTATCAATACCAAACGGTAGTTTAGTACTATGGTGTGTTGAAAGTTTGAGATCCATACGTCATGAATTTGTTGTTTTATGAGAAAAACTAACAACGGCATGTTACCAGAATGTTGTTCTTTCCGTGAGTTTCAATTTTGCTCAAACTGCGAATCGCAGTTTTTGTGTAATGTCGCAAGACCAGCGTAGCGCTCTGATTGGCTAAACGGCTAACCTCCGCACGACCGTTGGCTAACGGCTGATCGGACAATTTTGGAACTACACGTGCACGTTTGACGTCACGGATTTTTTGAAAAGGCTTGTAAGCCATTTGAAAAAGGATGAAGTTTAACCGTCCAGATTTTCACCAAAACTCAATATTTTACCCGAAGTCTCTATGAGAGGTGTTTATTTATATCAATCTTCACATTGGATATGATTTCAGCTGATTTCATTCATCTAGATGTTTTTTGACGTGCAAATCAATGACACAATCTTTAAGTATGTAAAACTAATGTGTCGAAAATGTGTGTACAAGCAAATGTGTACTGTACTTGCAGTACCAAGGTTCTACTCTAATGTTATTCTTATTTGTATCTACATGTATCGATATTTGGCTATATTGCAAAACAAAACAAAAATACTCAGAACTATCATAATAAAAAGAATTAGATAAAAAATAAAAGTCATTGTTCGTGGTTTGTCAGCGTGTATGTGTTTCTTAGCGCGTGATTGCATTTCTGATTTCCCGTACTTTGCTTTTGTTTGCAAATTTCATTTGAAAATGTTTTTTCATCCCCGTTGGACAAGCACAACTAAAATGAAAACTCCTAAAAAGAAGTAAAATCACGAATATTTTTAACCTTTCACTTTGATTATTTATGTAAATGTCACACTTTCAGACAAATTAATCCATTACCACTGGAAACTTATTAAATAATTTTAAATTTTGGAATAGGCCTAAGCCGATTTTTGTCAGGTTACCTCTTTCGTCTATGTGAAGTATACACCTGGCCCGGGACACCTGGGTCAAGTAGGATCAAATCGATCCAAATGTCCAATGCAATAGGGAGAACTGTGTGAACGGACGGACTAACGGTCATATGGACGTTCAAACTACGGGTACACTAACGGAAAGACAACTTTTTGTTCGTTTTATTTTATTGGTATTGGCAATTTTTCAACATGTACAAAATGGCAAAGTAAACAAAACTTGTTTGTGGTGAGTTATAAATAACGATACATCAAAGTTGGCACACACACACACACACACACACACACACACACACACACACACACACACACACACACACACACACACACACACACACACACACACACACACACACACACACACACACACACACACACACACACACACACACACACACACACACACACACACACACACACACACACACACACACACACACACACACACACACACACACACACACACACACACAAACACATGAAGTTCACACAAAGAAAAGTTAAATAAGTTTCCTATCAGCGTGATTAAATATTGTGTTTTACCTTAAAATGGCAGGGTTGTCTTTTAATTTAATGTGTGGCAAGACAAAAGGAAAGGGTTCACTGAGTATACGATCTCTATGCGCTTCTTGGACGGTGTCACTTAAGAGCGGCGGAACGTATTGTGAGGGTGGAGTGGGTGGGAAAGGCACTATATTATTAAAGGGGACATTGGGCACAATTCCTGTGTGAAGTTACGATTTTCGCTGGGGTGTAAAACTTTAGCAAATCCTTTCTGGCTTATTGGCTATTAAAACATGGTATTTGAGTATTCCGTAATCGGTTTTGAAATTGTGAAAAAATCTTTTGTGGTAGAAAAATGAATTTTAACATTTTTTTGTTAACAGTATTTTTATTGTTTTGACGCCGTTTTTCTTTCCAAAATATGGAAAAGCAAAACAAACTAATTGAATATGTTATAGGTGAAAAATAAATTTCATATTATACATAAGCCAAAAGATATTAAAAACATACGTGTAGTGAAAAACAATGAAACATCAAAATTGACGCACATGACCTTCAAAATGTCGTTGCCATGGCAACATTATTTCACGAGTATTCGTAAACTGTAGACCTACATCAAAATGTACGCCATAAAATTTTAGGAAAAGTCACCAAGTTTGATTGAATTTCGTCAACATTTGTGGAAGTGGTAAAGAAACATGTGTTTGGGGACATTGTGCCCCTTTGGGCTTGTTATGGTTAATGAGCTATTTTCTTTATTGAAAAGATGACCATATGTGAAAAAGGTCACATAGTTCCAAAAGGAAAGACACGTATTGGTGCTTGAGAAGTTGCAAAAGTTATTCCAAATTATAAAAAAAAATAGGATCATACACTTGTAAATTATCAACCCATTTCTGTTCTCTCATCTCTCGTATTTTTCCAAAATACATGTATTAGAATGTCTTGTTTACAACAGATTAGCTTCATTTTCATCATTACATAATTTGTTAAATCCGTCCCAATATGGTTTTCGCAAATTCCTCTCAGCTGATTTATCACTAATTGATTTATACAATAACATATCTAACCTCTTAGCAAAAAAGAACATGTAATTTGTGTTTTCATGCCTCTGAGATCCTGGATCATAAAATTTTACTTTATAAATTAAAATATTTTGGAGTCAGAGGTACTGCCCTTATTTGGTTTGATAGTTATATTTCTGAAGGCAACAGTTCACATGTATTCATTCAGATTGTTCCCGTATGCAGTATGTCAATTGTGGTGTACCACAAGGTTTCATTTTAGGCCCACTTTTATTTCTTCTGTATATTAAAGGTAAATGACATAATTGGGGGTAGTCCTCAACTTGGGCTGAAACTACTCTAGAAACAAGTAAACTATGCAAGGATTCTCCTGTGAAAATCTTGTAGTCAAACGTTGACTCATTCTAAAATAAACAATGTCAATCTCACTCGTAGCACGGAAACCTGCTGTGTGGCTCTCTATGGGGCTTATTTTTATCGTCCCCGGAAAAAATTAAGATACTCCTATGTTTATACTTGATTCTCCTCAAGTAAACAAGTAACAGACAAATCCTCCCAGGTGGGAGATCCACTCCTGCTAGTGCATAGTTGGTACATATTTCACCTCATTTGGTTCTTGAGGCATTTTCAAGTGTTCCCAATCATGTCACTAACCTTTAATGACATTGTTTATTCATCACCTTTATTACAATATATTCTTTATACTGATGATACCACAGTTCTTTCTTTACATTCTAATATAAACACTCGTGATTTTGTTTTCTGCTTTAAATTACAGTCTGTTTACGCGTATTATA